>JANFAE010000522.1:0-65912 GCA_024613145.1 Pisolithus marmoratus | reverse complement strand
CCCAATTGCTTCACACTGAGGTGGTATACATGTGACCTGAGTTGTGTTCAGTATATCAACATTGACTTTTCTCACAACATCTTTTTCTCTTTTCCACCCACCCATAGGTAAGTCACTCATTGTTGGGCATGGTGCCAATCTTTCTAGCAGCCCTAACAGTCAGTAGTAGTCAGTAGTTACACAATGTGTATAGTATTGCATTATGTTTATCTATGTATCAATATGTTCACAATTATGGATGCTTGTCATAGCAAGGTGCATTTCCTCAAGAAATACCACAAAATATAGGTCCAGTTAAGCCATCCATTTTGCCCAATCAACCACTTTAGATTGTCATACACTTTTAGCAGCCATTCAATGCATCCCTTTTGTCCTATCATTTATGTGAGTTGGTTCAGCATATCAATCCCACTTCCACACTAACACATTTCCCCTCTTCCACCCCCTGCAGATAATTCACTTGCCATGGGGTGCAATGCTGACCCCATCTCAATCTGTCCCATGAAATGCTACTGAAGTTTAAGCACCTTTGATTGACCACTTGATACATGTTTAATTGACTATGCATTTCTAGGCTGCCCTACATTCACCAAATGTTACCACTTTCATGCATACTCCATATTATTGTTTTATGTGAGCTGCATTCACCATACCAAGGCCAATGCATACATTACTTTCAGGCCCTTCAAAGTGTACCCTGGTGACATTATGTTAGGTTGCCAGATAATTTGCCTTCAAGGTGATGACAAGACAATTAGGCTTGGCAATAATTGTAAATCATCTCTAAGGGGCATTAGTTGACAATAAATCCCTTCATAGCATGGATATATATAATATGCTTTGTTCCTCCATAGTTAACACATCCACATCTGCTAAACAATCCATCTCCAGTGGTTTTGAACTCGAGCAGAAAGTTTCCCCCTCACCCCTCTGAATCACAACAGTGACTCATCTGAAGAACACACACTCTCATCGAGCTCAACTGTTGTGCCACATGCCATGAACATTGATGATTTGTGGAGTGGTGAGTGATCTGTTATATGTCATTGCCTGCTTGGTCCTGATATGCCAGATGTAGATGCCACATCTCCCACTATTTCTGAGCTGTCAAAGCCTCCCATTGATGCCCATGGCCATCATAGCCAGCACATCAGGCATAGCTGAGAAGTCTGTGCCTCATGCAATTATAAACAGATGCATGCTTGCTACCATGCAAAAGGCACCAGCAGAGAACCCCTGCTCAGAAGCAGCTGCAAATACTGCTGTTGTCATTAGATCCATGGATCTAACCTGGTAGACAGTCCCCACCCTGTCACAGCTGCAAATACTGCTGTTGTTAGTTTCATGGGATCCAATTCAGGTAAACCACCCTGCCCTGGTGGATACTGCCCAGGCCAGTACACCTCCCCTCTCTGACAATGCACATAAATCATTCATTTCATCTGTGAGTGTGCTCAGTACCCTCCTATTTTAGAGTATTTGCTAACCTCACATTTTCAGAAGGTGACTCTGAAGGAATTAGACTACTCATCTAGTCTTCATGATAACTTATACACTTCATGCAAGAGCAAATGAAGGAGTGCAATGAACTCATAAAAACCTTTGAGGGGGCATGACTAACTATCAAACAGCAACACAACTCAGCACTGGCACAAGTATGGGGGGAGCTTGAAGGTGGAGCTCGAGTGGTCAGAGCATATGAAAAAACATGTACAGCAGGAACTTCATGACCATGACATGACCATAGCCAAGCAATGAGCTATGATCAAAGAACTTGACAGCAGTCTTAACACACTTCAAATGACTCTATCCTCTCAATTCACTAGATTAGATGTATGTCTACCATTGGCTTCCACCCCTTGCTGCTAACCCATTCTGCAGGCAGATGGAAATGTCAAGTTTGCACAGTTGGCAAAAGAGCATGGGCAACTCCAGTGACAACAGGGGAACTGAGACAGAATCATAGAACAGCAAAGGGCTGCCCTCAAAAATCTCCAAGCTGGATTTGGGATGCTGGAGGCTAAATTGGATTGTGAAATCACCAGAGTTAATGTATGGTTACCTATGCATGACTGTGTAGTGTCTAAATCACATTTACAGGCAGAGAAAGAGGCTCAGTTTGTGGGCTTGATGCAGAAATTTGAAGGCACCTTGTGCCAGGTCGAGGTGTCCAGATCACAAATACAAATGCAGAAAGAGGCTGAGGTTGCAGCCTTGGCACAGAAATTTGAAGACACCTTGCACCAGGTTGAGGTGTCTAAATCACAGATACAAGCAGAGAAAGAGACTGAGGTTGCAGCCTTGGCACAGAAATTTGAAGATGCCTTGCACCAGGTCAAGGCATCTACAGTAATTCACAGATACAAATGGAGAAAGAGACCAAGGTTGTGGCTTTGGCACAGAAATTTGAAGGTGCCTTATGCCAGGTTGAGGTCCTCAACTGAAGCCAGCAGTTGTCCCATTCCACACAGCTGTAGGTGTCATCATCTACATCATCTGTGCATCACCCAATTGGCAGGTTTAGTGGGTCTGATCTGCAGGACATGGTAGTTACCAAAGAATCCTGCCCAGCACCTTCCACATCAGGTACCATTTGTATGGAAGCCACAGCTGGCATGGTTGCAGAAGAAGTTGTCCACATACTAAGGATGGACACACCCTTTTGTAGTACACCATGCTGCAAAGTTAACTCCAGGAAATATTGCCAGTTCACCTTGGTGAAAAACGAGATCATAAATGATAAGAGTGGAATGATAATCTGGCAAGTGATTTACTTGCATTGTGATGTCCATCTCTGATTATACCATAGGAACATGTCAGGGAATTGTTCAGTAATGTTTTTTCGGTCATAAGAGATGAAGACTTCCTCTCTCATGAGTCACCTTCACACAAGGTGGTAATGAGTTTCACCAAAGGCAACAGCCCTGGTCCTGACCCCATCAACTTGCAATGGGATTTCACCAGTCCTGTTTCTTCATTGTGGAATCAAGCTGTTATTGAAATTTTGCTAGATAAGTTGCATGCATTATGTGCAGAAGAGAAGTGGACCACTAAGCCAAGGAGCGATGAATACTGGAAAGAGGTGATCAAACAAAAGTTCAACCACATTAAGGTGATATGGACTAAGGAGAGACCCAAGAGGCTCAAGACTGGTATTTTGGAAACACCCACACAAGTTGCAGCTAGACTGATGCACACAAAAATGGATGATCTCAAGACTACACAGAAGGATACACAGAGGGTAGCAGTGAGTCATTTTTCTGTCCTTGCTGGCAGCATCTTACCAGATGTGCAGAAGTTCCACCATCATTCAACTGTCACAAAGTCATTTTTACACACAGAAATGGCATGAGGGACCAGGGATGTAGAACTCTGGCAATGGCTCTCCAATGTCATTGACCACCTGGGGACTGATGGCATGAGTTCAGAAGACAGTGAGGAAGAGGACATGCAAACCATTTTTTGAGTCCACAGTATGCCCTGGAGATGTGACATCAACAAAGAATTGTGATTCATAGACTCCAAGCACAAAGACTGGGGTATATCTTCCCCTAAAGGTGCCAAGCCAGTGAAGCACATCAGGCCCTCTAACCCTTTCCCATCAGCTCATCAACCTGTATGTGGTTTACCTGCCACCTTCTACAAACCTGAGTGGTTAGAAGGCAATCCTACCTTCAAATCAGACAAAGTATTCAAGTGGTCACAGTTTATTGTACAGGGTATATGATATAACACAAGCTTTGTGATTGCCAACATTACAATAGACATTCTACTATGACCAACATGGCATGATTCAATATTCTGCCTTCCATTTTATCCACCCTTCCTGGTCCTGCTTCTTGCAATGCAATGCTTTGAGGATTGCCATTGGGGCCTGAATCCCTATATCGACCCCAAGTTCAGGATTTGCCCAAGATCTCATGAGACGACCCAATGAGCAGGATCATGACATTGACATCACCCTTGAGCCATTGTCAGAAGAGCAGGTTACACATGGATGTCAAACCCAACTATGCCAACAGAATTCAAGATGAATAATCACCTTTTGTTCTTGAAACTGGGTTGAATTCATTTTTATTTTTAAACTGTTGCCTACTGCAATACTAACTACATGTTTTCCATGAACTTACACAAGTATGGAATAGTTGAAATTTTGATATTCTGTTGGGTGAAGAGATAGAGAATATCCCAGTACATCTAACTACATGTTTTCCATGAACTTACACTAGTACAGAATAGTTGAAATTTCAATATTCTGTTGGGTGAAGGGATAGAAAATATCCCAGTACATCTCAAGAGGGAGGGGTCTACCTGTTGCAATATGTAACATGCGAACATTAGGAAATGCTCAGAGCCAAGGGCCACACTGACTCTGACAAAGGGTTAGATGCAATGAAGTGGTGGAGCAGAGGAGTTGGGACTTACAATTATACCCAAGACATCGGGAGTACTACAGACTGGGTGCATTCCCCTGAAAGTCAGGTGCCACACAGGGAGTATGCATTTGTCATTTATTGGAAATGCAGCAAATGCAGCCAGCTCATCAGTGGAAGTAATCATAGGCATGGAAATTTCAAGACTTGGGAGTTGTGGGAGGTATTCTGCACATGACAAAATGCTGGAAAGTGCATTCTCTTCAGGATAGTATGGAGGGAACCTAATGCATAGGCATTGAAAATTGTTGGGAAGCATAACCAATTTCAGTAGAGAGAGGATAGTGGTAGCAGGTCCAACAAGTTCCTGCAGGGAGTGCAAGATAGGGTGATGAGTGTTGTATTCTGCAGACATGGTAGGTACACCATAATGGGAGATAGTGAGTTTGGAGATGGTTTGATGCACAATCAAACATGTAGTGAGGGAATGGATCAGGCAAGCTCAGTCCACCTCCAACTTGGTGAGAAAAGGAAGGTTAATTATATGAAGAAGTGATGCCCACTGCACAGGGCTCAGGCCTGTGTTAACAAGTCATAAACTTGTCAGTTGTGCAGATTGCAAGACAGAAAGGGTGAATAGTATAGAATGCAGAAAGAAGAAGATGGGCAAGTCAATGTCCAAGGATGTCAGAGATGTCTGGCTACTTGGAAACAAGTTAGGCTTCTGTGGAATACAGACCAGGCTGCCAGAGATGTTGTGGGTGCTCACATGAAGTCCAGTGCATCCTGAGTTTCATATGCTGGCTAGGAGAGAGCTGAAGGCAGGAGGTATGCATGATGGATCATGATACAGGTGGAAGTAGACTTTATGGACCACTTGTGTATCCTGGAGGGAGTTGAAGAAAGTGCACATTGCACCTAACTGGTGTTGGCTTAATGTTTGCAAAGACATGAACCACATGATGTCCACCACTCTAAATGCAATGCACCTCCACACAGGGAGGGCCACACAACCAGCCTCATTCACATCCAGCCAACCCACAATTGGCAGCTTGAAATCTACTGTGGCCAAATAACAATGACTGGAAATGTCCTGCAGTAGTTTGCATACTTGGGATAACCTTTGAAGTGAATCTGTGTCTAATAAATCCATGATATCAAATAACAATTCATTTGGAAGCCACCAGAGACAGCACTCCTGAGGCATGACCTAAATACTATGAGTAAAGATCAATTCCAGGCATTGTCAACCACTTACACAGCAGGTGCTAAGGGATTTTATCACACTCTTTTTCAGAGGGGGTCCTGGCAAATCACCCTCCACTTTGTGCTTGGGAACCCACCAAAATGAAACTAGAAGGGGTTTAGACTCTGGAAGCATATCCTAGATGATATGAGAAAAGTGCAACTCCAGGCACACTACCACCCACTTACATGGTTGATACTAAAAGATCTCACCACACTTCTTTTTGTGGAGAGTTCTATGGCATTGTCATCTGCCTTGTGCTTGGGAACCCACCCAAACAGCTTCAAAATAGGAATCACAATGGTGTCTGCCATATGAGTGACCACTTTGGGCCTAGGAACTTGTAATGAGTACTATATAACATTATTTTGTCCCAGATATCAGTATTTTTTTTTAAAAAAAAACAAGAGTGGTACAAACCAGCATGCACTGCAAGCATTTCACAGTTTTTCTTCAGAAAACATGCTGAAAAAATTGAAGAAAGTGATACTCTTTTTTGACAGGTGTTTTCAAAGAGAAAAGGCAAAAATAATATTCTCTTTTCTTTGCATGACTTGCCACCAAACATTGATTGATGGTGATACCCATTAGTGTACAAGCTAATCAGCACTACCATCAATCCATGTTTTTCCACAGAAAAGACAAAGAAAAGAAAATATTATATTTGCATTTTTTCTGTGAACACAGCCCAAATAAAAGAGTATCTCTTTTTTCCATTTTTTCAACATATTTTGGCATGAAAAATTGTGAAATGCTTGCAGTGATGGCTTCACACCTGGTGATGCTATGCATTAACCTGTGAATACATCAAATGGCCAATCAGTTAAATATGAAGGGGATAGGAGGCCCTGTTGAGTAACATAATGGAGCATTCAGCATTGCATTGATTGTCTGCTGCAACAAAAGCATTGCCAGCATATTGTCACAGATCAGCCACTGTGTAGCACCCAATTGTTAGCCCCCAGAATGGCAAAGTAATCTACCTACTCACCATTGCCATCACATCATACACACTGTTGTTACCTACAGCACCCCATCTAAATTGCAAGATTAGCACAAGGGTGTTATCTAGCCATTTGTTTGACATGTAATATTCCAGAGGGGAAAAATCCAAAAATCCTCAAACAATAGCATAACCATTATCACTGCTTCATGAGGATGCCTGATGAGAGTATACCAATGATCTAGGACTCCCACAGGTATTAGAATGACAGCTGAGCCAATAGCATGTATGAACTTACATAACTTAGTGTGCACTTCACATGTTGCCATTTTCATTACTGTTGATTGGAATCTACCATTGCCTGGTTCAAAAACTTCACACTGATTTAACATTATTCATAGGTTGAGCAATGTATTATACTAATGTATCTATGTATATATGGGAGCCCAGCATCTATGTACAGATAAAATGCTGAGAATTAGAACTAGAATTAGCACAGTAGTTACCCTAATGATGAGCAACTTACCTGTGGGTGGGTGGAAAAGAGAAAAGACATTTGTGGGAAAAGCAAGCATTGATATACTGAATGCAACTCACAGTCATGTGCACAATTTCTTTTGTGGTGAGGGTGGGTATACATGTGACCATGAGTTGCATTCTGTATATCAACATTGACTTTTCCCACAAATGTCTTTTCTCTTTTCCACCCACCCACAGGTAAGTTGCTCATTGTTGGGTGCAATGTCAACATCACTTAACTTTCTAACAAGTCCTCTCAGTAATAACATAACATATCAATTGTATTGGATCAGTTAGTAGTACATACTGTAGGCATAGACACATAATTAGTTGACTCTCAAAAATTCACCAGAAAAGATCATAAAAATACTGCTGAGAGTGTGGCAGCAGCACAATGTGATGCACACCTACAAGGTACAAGTACACAAACTGGGAAAACATGATAGACATGATAGAAATACAAAAGAGGTGATCTACATAGAGGTGCCTTCCAAGGACTCTCTTCAATGCTTTTGTTGATGCCTTGATGAAAGGTACTTGAGATGAAGGTGGATTAAGTCTAGAACTGGCCAGCAGTTCTGGTAGTCTTCAAGTTGCAAGAAGCATCATTTGGCCTAAGATGAGTCAGTTGGTGCTTTCCCTTGATATGGCTGAACATCCTACAAGGTTGGTTACTTTCCAAACAGCCTCCAAGTCTTGGAAGGACCTGCTTTTTGTTGTATCAAGGTACTTTTTCACTGCTGCATGGATGACTCACTAGCAAGTATTGCTTAGTTACTGCAAGGGTGAGTACATCACCTAAAACATACCTTCAGTTCACATATCTCATTGTCAGTCCATTTCAAGTGCTCCTCAAGGTTGTATCCACCCCTTCCCAGCCTACCCACTTCCCCAGGCAGCTTTGGAATTTTTTCAAGCTCAAGAGATTCAAGTGAGCTGAGGGAAGATTCTGATGGTGAAGGCAAAGGTAGTCTTTCTTTGTCAGGGAGGACACTAGTAGAAGTGAAGCTGACTGCCTTTGAAGGCTGTGGTGATGGGGGTACACTTTGTGTGAGAGTAAAGTGGGGTGACCTTGCCCTGGGCAACTTTACACCATCCCTAGAGGGACCTGGGTCTTTGCAGCACTCATTTCTTGTTCTGCTGCTATGATGACATGCAAGATCTGTTGGTACACCATTTCCCTCTGTGAGGATAGGAGGGGCAGGAGTTGTAGGGCCTCTGGCCTAAAATAGGGAAGTGGAATGGATTGCAATCTTGCAGGCTGCAACCTAGCAGGCAGCATGGGGTTCTGTTCATTGTCAACAAAATGAAGCTCTTTATGAGGGGCAGGGGTTGCTTGTCATACTCACTCAAAAAACCTGGTTTGTTTTTTTTTTTTGTTGTCTTTGGATGACAGCATTTTCCAAGGCAACATCTTTGTTTCTAATATTGTTACCTTCACCTATGACTAGTTTTGTATGCATATATTACAAGGAATCAAGGTACTTGTCTGATACTTAGTCCAATTCTTCACACAGGGAGCAAAACATGCTACATATCTTCTGGGAATTTAATGCTGAGAGTTGCACCCCACACACACACTATGCCATACATATAGCCCATGTGGAGCAATACACAACAAAAACAAAGCACTGGGGATGGGATAAATGAGGCTAGGTCTATAAGGTAGGGCAAGAGAACAAGGGTGCAAGATGCCACAAAGCTGGCAGATAACTTGCCAACTCTTGTGTGCTGCACATCCCTTGGCCCACATTTGTGGAGAGGTAGACTTTGTCTGGCCCATCATGTGTGTAGATTTCTTGCACATATGTCTAGCCTGGCTTCAACTTGGTAGTGGGGGGATCACAAAGCTTCACTTACAATGACCCAATGGTTTTGTGCACCTCCCAGCACTTGCAAAGTGATGCTCATCATGAGCATGAAGCATGCTAAATCTTCTCCAGTCAGTGTGGTGGATGGGGTGGTGGATGGGCTATTCACTCACATAGAAGAGAGGAGTGTAATCTACCAAGTTCCCCCATGGCAAGTCACTATATATGGACACTATGTAATTGCCTAAATGATATCAGTGATCATTCATGTGGAGCTATAGATGAGAAAAGTTTGCATAATTGTCATGGTCATGTGTTGTGTGGTCATGAAGGGCTGTAATAATAATATAATAATAGTCATTACAATTGTAATCATAGTCAAGTTATGAAATGGATGGACACACTGAAAGTAATGCCTTGATGAGTTAAACAATAACAGATACAATTGTAATCATAGTCATAATAAAATAATAGTTTGTAATTGTATGTAATCATAAAACAATAATCATCATAATTGTAATCATGGTCAACTCATGAAATGGATGCACTTTGTTTTCAACTGCTGTTGTCAGAATAGACTGAAATAAGGGGGAAAGCATTGATGATAATGGCACCAAGTGCACTTGGCTGCTGGTAGGGTGTTAAACAATAACAGAAATGATATAAAATACTTCACACATCATCATGCTCATGTCAATATTCACCCTATGGTCTTCAATTTTTCATTCAAGTTTCCTGCAAAGTACACACTCAACTGCCATTTGCAAGGGCATCAAGATGCCATCCTCTGTCTGGCAGTATTGAACTCCAAGATGCTGCTGGCAAGTGGAGGTAAGACTATCAATGCTGGTGCTCCAGACAATCATAATGGCTAATAGGTTTTGATGGACTGAGGATGTGGGACTTATGTCAGAAGATCCAGCCAGCTCAGCCTTTACAAATCCAAAGCCCCCAAGACCCCATCACAGCTGTTGCTTGGCTGGTGCCAAATGACAGAATTCAGGAAACCTTGTGCTGTAGAACAGCACTCAGTAATTTGGCTATCTGGAGGCAGAGCCCAAACACTGTGGTGGAATTTGAGGAAGTGGTTTCCAGGAGAATTAGTGGGGGCCATGAAGTCATGGCCATCACTTTGGATGCAGGTAATGGCACAGGAAATCAGATCATCATGGCAATGCAGGATAGATGCATTCAGGCCTGGATGCTTGATTCCAGGAATTGCTTCTTGAGCACATTTAGTGTGCAGTTAATGACATCAATTCCCCACACTGTATACATTTGAGGCTGTGATGTCATAGTCTTTGGGATGTATGATGGAGACATTTAAGCTGCTGAGACACTGAGAGTAACACACTCACCTGACAAAATGGTCCTTACAAGACATATTCTGAGAAGTGACAATGGAATGGTCATTGAAATGAGGACCACAGGAATGATGGCATGAGTAAGACACCATAACATTTCAGAAAACAAACTGACCTGATCCACACACAGCAGCAGCACATGATAGAATCACCTTTGTGTTTGATTACAGTTTACATGAGCATTATAGCAACAAGGCCACTCGACACATGGCTACGAGTAGTTAGAAAGGATAAAGGCACACAACAATCACAGAGTGTCTGAACCAACTGCACTATCACCCTGGTGTTCCCTCAGATTCTGTTGCAAGACTTTAGTAGTCATATCCTTGAACCTAAGTCTTTTCTGTGGAGGACTGTATAAATCGCGTTCCTCTGGTACGGAGCGCTTTGACCCCGATGCAACAGCTAGCGTACGGTTTACTGGCTGTACTGGCACGACTAGCAGGATTGCAATGAGTGAACGTAGCGGTCAGTTTCGCCACAAATACCTGTCAATGCTGTTTGGCTGCGACAAATGCACAGACGACGCGCTTCGTCTGAACATGTAATAGCTTCGTAGAGTTTGTTGACTTCCACTGCATTAAGATCATGGATTCCTCTGTTCCCACGCTTGCGGAGAACTCCAGCTGGCCAATTGATCAGTGAGTAGCCATTTTTCTCTAGGTCTTTCTCTAGAGTATACCAAGGCAAGCGCTCGTAGGGTAAACCGAGTTCCTCTGGGTGCATCAGATTGTATTTAAGACGAATAAGAGTCCATGGCAATTGACTTACTGAGCATCTCGAGAAGTCTATCTTTTATCTTCTCAACCTTATCTGACTTGGATAGCTTCGAAGAACTAGAGGTGCCGTGCTCTGGTAAACGTTTCCGTAAGGCACTTTCCCTTATGTTCCTCGTCAGTCCGAAGCGTTGTCAGGACCGAGTAAGCCTGACTTACTTAAGGCGAAGCTCAAAAGGGTCGGACATGTTCACACCCAAGGAGTCGGCATACTGCCTCTGGATCAAACCAGTTTAGCAGAGGAAACAATGCAAACTCTCTATAGTAGACTGACCAGCTCGAGGAGTTCCGTAGCCAGCCGCAATCGCTTCTCATCTTGGGAGAGTCGAGTTGCGTAGCATGCTCACGAATACCTTCATCCCTGCAGGTTCTTGCATGGCTTCCAAGGACCCCTGGAATGGCGAGGGCCGATCCCCTTCCATCGCACCCTCTTCGCCACGGGTAGGTAACCATGAAAGCCCGAGTCCTTCATGCTCGCCAGAGTTTGCCACTTCGAACGCCACAGAGGAGGATGTATCAACGATGGGCTCCTTACAGATCACTTGACACCTGCGACAGCCATAAAGGTCGGCACCTTTTCTCTGAAGGAACGTTGATACAGCAACAAAAACAGCAACACTAAGGCAAAACTGTCGGCTGTCTTGGTCCGAGCAGACCCCGTCGGTGACATCCATGCCAGCGCCGTACCGGCCAGACAGACGTTGTTCAGCACAATCCTGGTCGAGTTTATAGCACAGCCTGACGCTCGTAGCAGGCAACCGTGGGAGCAGAGGCAGAGTGAAGCAATCGCGGGAGGCGCGAAGGGAGGACAAGAAGCGACTGTGCCAGTCCTCGTCATGCATATCCATGTCCTCGTGAGCAGAGTCATCCATACCGCCAACGCAATTATACCTAGCACCACCCAAGGATCATGTGCGCCATCGAAGATGTTACCGGGAAATCCAACTGTTCCGAAGTCATCTTTCCACTCGCAAAACTGTTTGGCGACGTATTCCCGTAAACTGTGCGGATATTTGTTAACGCACGGAAGATATCGCACGTCGGGTCCATGTTTCTTCATCAATGGTCCTAGTTTGCTGGTCACCAGTGACTCTGCTGTCGGGCTTCCATGCCTTGAAAAACGGCCATAAATGGAGATGATGGCATCCAACAACGAGACATCCAACGTCAACGTGCACTCAGCAGCAACGACCTCGTATCGCGACTTGAGCCTGGCACAACGGTCAGTTATACCAGAACAGAAGTCTTAAGTTGGACGTACAAGGACCGACAACGCACACAGGACTTGAAACCTACCTCCAACGTGGGAGGAATGCCCTCCAACCAAACCATCATGTTGAACCATTGCCTCATACCACGACAATCCGCTAGAGAGCATATGCACCCATCCTCCTTGGATTTCGCGAGTGCGTTTTTCCAAGCACCGGTTTGAGAAGGAAACACATCCCAGATTTGCCAAAGATATCGTTGAGAGTAGCTGCTATCCTGGGAGTCCTCAACGTGGGGGGAGTGCGGCCATGAAATGCAAACAACTTTGCTACACTCTTGGAGTTGGCGATTAGCCAGGCAATTGTGCAAACGCGTTGTGCTGGTGTAGCATTGCGTATTCTTTCGTTCCTAATTCCGTGGTTTCCTGTCCCGGTCGGATATCGTTGATGAGTGACGCGACAACGCAGGACTGACTGAGCATCGGCCCAATCACTACCAGTAAGATCTCACGGTGGCATCCAATATAGCTCTCGTCACTCCCAAAGCCACTTTTCGTCGCCATCCACCCACAGCCACACGTCGTCGTCTACAAGCCCTTCGATGATTCGGAGCCATAAGTGCATTTTCTCCGATGTGTAGTAAAAACCCCCCAAGCCCCTATCCAGTATCGTTTCAATGACACCGACAACGAAGACTATCCTCCTGTCCGGTTTATCTATCAGCCCCTCTTCAGACTTCTGGATAAACCGTTCGTCGTCTGCAGAGGCACAGTTCCTAATAGATCACTTTCATCATCCAAGGCAAGGCTGTACCCACACGACGGAGGCTGCGCTCAGTTGGCAGCTAATACACATAAGGCCTAGTTTTTACACTGGCTTCTTACCTGAGACTCAACGCAATTATTAACAGATACGCAACTGACAACTCTACCGATGCTGCTTTCATAGCTGAAGAAGTTGCCAAAGGAAACAAGCAATTCGTGGGAGGGATCGTAAGGTTTCTTACTCGCTCAATGTTGAGTCGCCGTCACAGCAAGTACACGGCACACGTTGAAACACATCGCACAGCTTCATACGTCATGCGTCACGGAGGAAAGCAAGAGACCACATCCACACTGATATGGCGAGAAAACGAGTACGACAAGCTAATGTCAGCGTTGTCAGTGCGAATTTTCCAACTGTATGGACAGCGTTAGGGTAAAGGCAATACGACGTAATAAGGCCAACGGAGTTCAAGATATTATCTGCGAGTGTGAACATGAGCGTAGGATTGACATACTACGTTGATATCCCATTCCCGGTACTCGAGCATTCACGCAGCAGAGTCATCAGTTACGCGTACCATGGTTAAGGAGATGGATTACAAGATGAGCCGGATTTGCACGGTCCATGTTGACTAGCGGTCGAAAACGGAAAGGTGAAGGGGCTGCTCCCCATCTCGCCCATAAATCGTGATCGATAGCGAACGAAGCGGTATTGTGAGTAAGTAGAATACCCTGCACCACTCATTCGGTGCTGCTCGTGGTCTAGTGGCGAGGAGGATGGCCAATAAAGTAAAATGTCTGATAAGGAAGTACAATACCCAGTAATCTTGCTTTTCTAGAGAGAATCTTGCCATTCCATGGGTCATCAGGAGTCGATGGTTGAGCCTTCGAGGGGGAAGGATCTTGAAATTTTACCATGCAGAGAACAGACTCAGCATCACAACAACCGTGCACCGTATTCCTTGCGGAATTCATGTTGTAGTCAGTCCTGGTTGCGACTCGGAATACGGACCACTTCCACAGAAAAGCACAATTTTATTGGATTACTCACTTGATACGTCAGTTTATGGTTAGCAGCTATGCGAGCGAAACAGAGGACATCACCCCTGGCGGTTATGTTTTGGAGGGCCATGATGCTCGTGAGAATGAGGGTCTCCACCTCGACGGACCCATCGGACGGGTAGCACTGTACCACTGGGTACTGATCTTCATGTAGCATGCGAACAAACCGAGCTTGGCTTTCCACGAACACCAGTGGAAGCGAAAGCCACTCTCAGTGGACTTACGCGAATCGGACGGTGAGCCAGCGTGGGTGGTACACAGGTTTCTCGTCGTACACACCGATCTACAATTGCCAGCCATTTCTGCAAAGATTCGGGAGAGGTTTTTATGCCAGACAATAGCTCCTAAAATCGCGGCAGACCTGGTTGGTCGCTGGGCGCTGGAACCTCGTTGCATGCACCCTCTAGTTCAGGATGTTGGTCTGATCTTGCCTCATTGCCATATCACTTCATGACACAAGTCTGAGGCTGCGGCTAAGTAACTTGTCTTGCAACTCTCATACCATGCGAGCCTTGAGATCTTGAGAATGCGTGAGGTGGAGTTGGGCACCAGACTACACGGTTGTCGTGGAAGCCAAGGAGTACATCGCCGAAGGACTGGCAGAGTTCTTGCATCTAACATGGGCCCCGGCCCATAAGGACACATGCAGCACGATTCTGCAGAAAGTATAGTGTGGGTATACACTGAGTGGCAGATAATCCGAGAAACAAGTCTAACGAACACAGCAGAGAACACAGCTAGGGTTTATTAAGGAAGACGGGCACCTGTTCTTTCGCTACAACATTGTGGCATGATGCGGATCATAATTAACGCAGACGCCGAGGCGACGAGTGGGACGACGTCAAGTGTGTTCATCAGCTACTGGATCGAATGCCTTTTGTTCCTCAGATGAATGAAGATGCCCATCATGATGGGGCAAGACCTCGCTGTCATCGATGATGGGCTGTACCGACACGGCCAAGGTGCCATATCAGTAAACATGAAGCATATAAATCTCATTCTCACCTGCTTACTCTCCGAGCGATCCCTCACAGCCAAGGTTACGGCCTCAGCCCTGTTGTCTTCAGGTGGGCGTCGTCGTCCCCTTCTATCAGCAATCCAGACATTTAACTTTTGCATGCCTGACAGTATCAGTGGGAATATCAACGTAGGGAACATGGTGGCCACTATGAGGCCACATGCGAGAGCCGGAGAGTCCGCTACGACGACAATTCAAAGTTGCGGATGATGACCACGCCAAAGCGGGGAATAGCAGCGAGGATAGAAAAGGTACGGTGACCCATAGCGTTGATACGCTCCTACACGGCTTGATGAACATGAGTATGTGGAGGAGAGAATGGTGGCTTACCCGCAACTCCTCGGCTGTCAACCCGCTGTAATGCAAGTGCAACCACTCTGCCATGGTGAGACACACCAGTGCACAGAGCACTACATATTCGTTGTCGGTGCGAATGTTTGGGCTGCGTGGATAATGTTGAGGTAACAGCAATAAATGTAGTAACCAAAGCATACTTCAGGTAGGTTCGATACTGTCCGCAGATGAGAAGATATCGTAGAAATGAGAAGAGGCAGTGACATACCGCATCGATATCCCACTCCCAGTACTCGACCAAGTATGCTAGGACGTCAGCGTAATCGTCCATAGCGTGTATGTTGGCGAAAGGTGTGAGTTGCAGAATGAATTGGATAGCAAGATCCATAGCTGGCTAGCAGTGGGGGAGAATCACTGGTTTCCATCGTCTCCTTTTAAATTGCGGGAGGTGAATAACGCGCTAGTGATAGAAAAAGTTGACAGAAACCCACCAGGTACCTTCGGACAGCAGACACAACAATACCACGCTTACAAACGAGGAGGAGGATGTCTGTATACGGGAAATTTCCTGATAAGGCGGCAAGTCTGGGTGCATGTTGGTGCTCTTATGAGACACCGGCCCTTAGCTGGCTTCGACATTCTCCGGCGGCTACTCAATATGACAAGCAGGAGGATGAGGAGGATGTTGGGAAATTTCCATAAAAAGGAAACAATGTATTACTGCCCTGACACAGCGTGTGCCCTCATTTCGGTTCTTCGCAGAATACACAAGGGTATGTAGTTGACCGGCACGACCCTGGTATGAGGAGGATGTCCCTACATAGAAATTATGCATAGTAAGCACGCAGCAACGTGCCCCCGGTCCACAGCCACAATTTTAGGTTTGCACCCACCACAGGCATGGGCCTAATTAACAGCCAGATGATACTTTGTTGACTATGGAACTACTAGGTCAAATAAAGTACATGCACCTGAGTAGATTTTACAGAGTTGTGTCTTTGAAGCACAGGCCATGATTTACCTGTGGCTTTTATGCATGCTTTTACTTTAGATAATTTCCAATAGTGTGCCACTGATGAGACACTGCTTTTTTTTGACCTAGTGAACTGATTGTATGTACATAATATCCTGGCTGAAATTTAACTGATGCCTGTGCAGGTACTGCTTTGCAAGACATACAAAGGGATAACAAAGGAAAATGACATTGAATCTAACTGAGCAGGCACCAACTAAATTTCAGCTGGGATATTACATACATACAATCAGTACACTAGGTAAAGAAAAAGCCTTGTCTCATCAGTGGCACACTATTGGAAATTATCTAAAGTAAAAGCATGCATAAAAGCCACAGATAAATCTTGGCTTCTGCTTCAAAGACACAACTCTGTAAAATCTACTCAGGTGCATATATGTTATTTGACCTAGTGCTCCCATAGTCAACAAGGTATCATCTGAGTGACAATTAGGCCCATGCCTGTGGTGACCGACAAACTGTGACTACGTGCCAGATTGACGATGAATATCGCAGGAGATGACTGAACAGTTCCACGCGATGCAATAAACCCAGGCCCGAACGTAACAGTTTTAACATATTGAGCCAACTTCAGCGCCCTGGTCGCATTATGATTACACGTACCACTGGGGGCAAAAACCAATGGTTGGTAAATAAAACATTGAAAAAGCAGATACTATGTTTCGAAACACAAAGAGAACATGGTAAAAATATTTAATCTTCTTAAACATAGTATCTCTTTCTTTCATGTTCTTTTACTGTTTGTGGCTCAAACATTGGATAATGCCTCCAGTGTACATGATGTGGCATGTATGACCCTACCCGTACAACACGACTACTGTGGGCATGTTGCCAAACACGATCCTACTGGGTCCCAAGTTGTACATTCCACTGTCTGCAAACTGCACAGAGGAAGGCCGGAAAGAACCTATACAGTGACAAACTTAAACCTATTTGCTTGACATTACCGAAAAATGAATTTCCCAGTTTACGGGGTTCGATCGCGAACACGCACCGGACAAGGGCTGCCTGTACACTGTTTTCAGGGGTCACGAAGATGCTTGTGAATGCGTTTACTTGATCCGCTGGCAGTTCAGCAAAGACAGTCGTGAGGGTAATACTGCGCATGCCAATGCTGAGTTGTGTTCATGAACCAGTTGCTCGATCTGCGCGGAGTTCAGTGAGATAAGCTCTGTACCGAACCTTTGCTAGTTATGTCAATGATCCTAAATTCTTTGTGAACTCTCGCTGATGGGTGTATGATGCGTGCTGTCCAGAACGGCGGGTTGAACATGTGGGACTCTGCGTTCTGTTCGCGTCTTGCGTTGAATCAGACGCGGAGATAGGTCTTATTAGCATTGCCGACACTTTGAAGCACAAAGGGTTGATCACGTGATAGTCACCAGCAAGACAAAGTAAATGACCTACAGGTACCAGGACGTATTAGAGGTTCAATTCCATGATGGAATCGCTTTTGAGTTTAATTATAGTCTACATTGGCATTATAGCAACAAGGCCACACGACATCTGTATGGTACATGTAGTTAGGAACGATAATGACGCACAACAATCGCAGGGCAGATCAACCAGCCGCACCATCATCCCGGCGTGTGGTCAGGTTCTGTTGAAAGACTTTACTAGTCATGTCCTTGAACTTCATTCTCTTCGACGGAGGGCCGTCAAAATCGCTTTCCTCGGGCACGGGGCGCTTGGAGCTAGATGCAACAGCTAGGGTACGGTTTACTGGCTGCACTGGTACCACTAGTATGATCTCAATGAGTAAACATAGCAGTGAGCTGCGGCATAAATACCTGTCAATGCCGTTTGGCTGCGACAAATGCTTAGACGACGCGTTTCCTCTGGACACGTAATAGCTTCGTAGAGTTTGTTGACTTCTACTGCAGTCAGATCATGGATTCCTCTATTCCCGCGCTTCCGGAGAACTCCACTCGGCCAATTGATCACTGTGAACCCATTTTTCTCTAGGTCTTTCTCTAGAGTATACCATGGCAAGCGCTCGTAGGGTAAACCGAGTTCCTCTGGGTACATCAGATCGTATAGAGGACGAAGAACACTCCACGGCAACTGACTTACTGAGCATGTCGAGAAGTCTATCCTTTATCTGCTCAATCTTGTCTGACTTGGATAGCTTCGAAGAGCTAGAGGTACCCTGTTCCGGTGAACGGCTTGGTGGGGCGCTTTCCCTTATGTTCCTCGTCAATCGGAGGCAATGTCATGACCGAGTAAGCTTCACTTACTCAAGGCAAAGTTGGAAATAGTCGGACATATTCAAACCTAAGGAGTCACCGCACTGCTTCTGAATCAAACCAGTTAGCAGAGGGAGTAGTGTGAGATTGTCTAGTAAACTAACTAATTTGTGGAGTCCCCAAACGAGTCGCGATTGCTTCTCGTCTTTGGACAGAGTCGAGTGGTGTAGCATGCTCGTAAATACCTCTATTCCTGCAGGCTCTAGCATGCGGACTTGCAAAGACCCATTCAGCGGTAAAGCCTGGTCCCTTCCCAGTGCATCGCCTTCACCACGGGTAGGCAAAGATGGGGACCGAAGTCCTTCACGCTCGCCAGAGTTTGCGCCCCCGAGTGCCCCAGAGGAGGATGTATCAGCGAGAAATTCCTTACAGATGTTTTGACACCTGCGACAGCCATGGAGGTCGACATCTTTGTCCCAAAGGAACGTCGCTACAGCAACAAAAACAGCAGTACTGAGGCGCAACTGTCGACGATCTCGGTCTGGGTAGACCCAGTCGGAGCCACCCATGTCAGCGCTGAACGGATCAAACAAACGTTGTTCAGAATAGTCCTGGTCAAGTTCATGGCAAAGCCTGACGCTCGTAGCAGACAACCGTGGGAGCAAAGGCAGACTGAAGCAATCGCGGGAGGCGCGAACGCGGGAGGAAAAGAGGTCGTGCCAGCCCTTGGCATGCAGATCCCTGTCCTTGTCATGCAGATACGTTTCCTTGCCAGCGGGATCTCTGTATGTCGTCAATGCAATTATACCTAGCACCACCCAACGGTCATGTGCGCCATCGAGGATGTGATCGGGAAATCTAACTGCTGGAAAGTCGTTGTTTTTCCACTTACAAAACTGTTTCGCGACGTGTTCACGTAAACTGTGCGGATATTTGTTAACGCACGGAAGATATCGCAGATCGGGTCTATGTTTCTCCATCAATGGTTCCAGTTTTCTGGTCACCAGTGACTCTGCTGTCGGGCTTTCATGCGTTGAAAAGGAACGGCTATAATAGGCGAGGAGGGCGTTCAACAACGAGACATGCAAAACCTCTGTGCGCTCAGCAACAATGACCTCGTATCGTGATTCGAGCCTTACAAGTGGTCAGTTATACCAAAGCAGAGGCGTTGAATTAAACCTACAGGGACCGACAACGTGCACAGGGCTTGTAACCCACTTCCAACGTGGGAGGAGTGTCCTCCAACCAAACCATCATGTTAAACCATTGCTTCATACCACGAGAAGCCACCGGAGAGCATATACACCCATCCTCCTTGGATTTCGCGAGTGCGTTATCCCAAGTACTGGTTTGAGCAGAAAACGCATCCCAGCATTCACCCACAATATGACTGAGAATATCTGCTATCCTGGGAGGCCTGAACGTAGGGGGTGTGCGGCCATGAGAGGCGAACAGCTCCCCTACACCCCTGGAGCCGGCGATTATCCAGGCGATTGCGCAAACGCGTTGTGCTGGGGTAGCATTGTACACTCTTTCGTTCCTACTTCCATGTCTTCCAGTCACGGTCGGATATCGTTGCTTAGCGACACGACAACGCAGAGCTGACTGAGCATCGACCAAATCGCTCTCGGAGAGTGACCATGCGTTCATACGGGTAGTTTCCCGATAAGGAACTGGATTCTCACGAAGCCACTCTTCGTCGCCTTCGACCCAAAGCCACACGTCGTCGTCCGTTTTACCCTCGAGTATTCGGAGCCACAACTCGCGTGCCTTTGGGCAAAAATGGAAGTGGAAATCCTCGACTAGCAACTTGTGAATGACATAAAAGAGGAAGCCCGCTCTTGCTGGCACTTCTTTGGATCTCTGGATAAAACGTTCGTCATCTGCCAAGGCATTGGTCCGCTGGGACCTGCTGTCAATAAGTCGCCGTCATAGATGAAACACTGTTCCTATGAGACAGAACCTACTCACCTAGCGGTGGGATCTGGGAACATACTAGTGTCGACTCCGTTGTTGCTGTCGCCGTGGCCCTCCACACTATCAGTAGAAGATGAATTTGGCAAGTTTGTATCTTCAGTGTTCTTTGTCGCGGATGGAGCAATAAATACGGTCCCGAACCAAGACGGGGTTGGATCCCATACGGGCGGAGTGACTGCAAGGACGGGTGGACCGGCCTCATAAGACTCGGTGAGCCTACTCTGGTTAGGGCTACTGACGGACATGAGGAGTGAAGAGTGTGTCCCACTGCGATATGCACGATCGTGCAATTGGAGTGAATGGTGTGGCTTTTATGTGGACTGTAGGCGCTCGTTGCTGGCAGGTATTTATCATGTAGGCGAGGCCATTTTAGGGAACTGGGGGAACACGCAGTTTTTACGCTCAAAAGCTTCCAGAAAAGTAATTCGAGTCTACATCCGGACAGCGAGACTCAGTTTCGGACTCTGTCACTCCTACATGAATGGGCATCGTGTCCCATGGCGAGAGGCCTCGTGACTGGTTGGATCCAGCACGAGTACTGCATGGCGGCAATAAAGTTCCCGGCGCGAGAACGAAAGTTCCGTTCCTGGCCGTGACGTAGTAGGTAGGCTCCGTACGGGAGAAGCTCCCTCCCTCCCCTTACTGAATCCCACCCTGGGTGTACCTGGCAACCTAACGAGGGGCCGTAGCTCCCCTGCATCACACTGCGGGCTGCCGTTTTCACATGGCCAACTCCCTTTGTATAAAGCTTAGTTGGTAGCAGCCTAAACAGCGTTAGAAAGGCAGCTGTAGGGGTAGCGGTTAAGCCCCCTGACAAGAGCTTTCGCAGGCTCGAAACCACGGGCCCAAGGCCGCTCCTGAGCTGATTGTGCCCTAGCTGACCAGACCCATATCCTAGGAGAAGGGTGACTGCGTGCGGGAGATCAGATCAGTGCTCTGCCCAACTACGTCTGCCTCACACATAGACTTAAAACTACCCCCCCCCCCCCGGAGGGGAGTAGTTGGCCAACAAGGCTTATGGAGGACAGCACCAACCGATCATTTGAAGTATGTAAGTCCATTGCATACTTGGTAAGCATGGTCATATCAAACGGTATACATCCGAATCGCACGGTGGCTGGCTCAATCATAAAGTCTGTTTATTCCAGAACTGCAGATAAGGAATACGACACAATGACATCATTGCCGATGTGTTCCAGTCGGACCCAAACAGCGTAAGACGGAGCGCCAAAGTGAGAACCCAGCCGATATCGGTCGTTGTCACCGCAGCCTTACATAACATTATCAACGATACCTCGCATCATCGATGTCGAGCGACCACGCCAGCACGCATCATGGAGCTATTACCAATTTCTTCGGACCTAATTCATCGAGCACGAGTGCACATCAGGCCAAGGAGGTTCACGCTTGCATTAGTTGGAACAAAGCAATGGACTAGCTGACCAGCAGTTTCAGTTGGATCCGTTCTCGTTCTGTCCTCTCCCCAAACCGTAAGGGTAGGCAGCCCGCAAGTAAAGCAAACAACGTACGATCATATCTGTGTGTAACAAATTTGACGTTGCCCAAAGGTATCGACTGCGATCACTTCCCATACAAAAAGAGGATGTCCACGTATAGAATTTTTCTAGAACAAAAAACCTGCCGTAGCGTTCGGAGTTCCCATTCCGGGATTAAACGCATACAATGATGCAGAACTGGCGCTGACGCTGACAGTGCCAAGCTGACGACACTAGCACAGTGGCGGTTTCAATGTTTTCACACACTCTAAAGAGTATTCAAAAGTGAAAACACAATGTTTTATTATGATTCAAATTAACAGGCACTCACAAGATTTTATTCTGAGAAGATTTATAGTTTTTATTACCACTCTATATTGGGAGAAACATTAGATATTGATCCAAAGACAACTGAAAATTATATATTGCATGAATGTCATAAGGTTATTGACAATAATATCTGCCCAATATGCTTTAGAGCATGAGAAAATATTGAACCCTTGCTCATCATTGGCTGCTTCAACATTTTCTCACACTCTAAAGAGTATTGGACAGATATTATTGTCAATAACCTTATAACATTCACACAATATATAATTCTCAATTGTCTTTGGATGGATAACTAATGTTTCTCCCAATATAGACTGGTAATAAAAATTGTAAATATTCTCAGAATAAAATCTTGTGAGAGCCCATTAATTTGAATCATAATAAAACATTGTGTTTCCACTTTTGAATACTCTTTAGAGCATGTGAAAACATTGAAGCTGCCACTGTGTAGTCTGCCTCCCTACACCATGCACATGTGTGATCACAGTGGTCTTATTAAAGTTCATGCTCTGGCACAGGGACCCAAATCCCATCAGGGTCGAGAGTGCATCATTTAAGAGGGAAGGTGAGGTACAGTGTCATTCACATGTGTGGCTGGATATGCATCAGACAGCCCTAACAGCCCTATCTCCCCAAATGTTTGTTGACTAGTAAATCCAACTTCAGGTGACATTGAGCACATCATTCTTCCCAGTCGTCTCTCTGCAAAAAATGGCAGAGGCACTGGCCTTCACTGCATTTGTTGCACTGAGGTGTGGGTATGGTTATCCCATACTGTTCGGTCCTCTGTGATATCGATTACTAACTTTGTCCCCCAGCACGGAATGTGTCCCTAGTAGGCCAGTATCCCCTCCCATCACTAGATTCAATAGTCAGTTACTAGCATGTATGGGCTTAGTAGAGGGTCAGTATGCCCTCACCCCCAAAATGAGTGCAATTCAAGAATCTAAGCATGGTCATCCTGTTCATTGCCAGCCAGTTTATGTCCAGATCAAAACATGTAGGTGGGTACATTTTGTGCTGGTCATGTGTTCATGAAGTATGTCAATCCTGGTTTCTTTTCCCCCCTATGGAAAGTTTTTATCATCATCATCTCCTTCACACAATGTGGTTAGCAGAATTTACACCAGGAGTAAACATAGTGGGAAATGTAAATCAGAAATTCCAAGTTTAATCTGACATTTGTGTGTTGACACTGTTTGAAGTATTGTCAGTGGAAAGAATGTTGGTGACAACTTGATATGTTGGCAGTTGTGTTGCTCACATGTGAACATTGTCCAAAATGGGAAGTATCAGTGTCAAAAGTATGGTTGCTGAAACTTGATATTCTGACAAACAATAGAAACTGTTGGTATTGTGTAGCAGGTACTGGCATTCCATACAAAGAGCTCAAAGGTAGTTGAATGTTCCATACTGTAGTAGACTATTCTAGAATAGAGTTCTCACACAGTATAAATATCTGAGCTGATAGGGTGAGGAATAGTAATCAATCTCCCACAATTGAACCACTACTCTACAGAAACAGAGTCTAAATTTGAACTAAAACTTTATCTATGAAATGTAGTACCAAACTTGATGTATTATGTGGATTTCATGGGTAGTATATGAAGTTTAGTCCTACATGTTGTACATGAATTTTTACTTCAAATTTAGACTCTGTTTCTATTATTTGTCAGAATATCAAGTTTTGGCAACCATACTTTCGACACTGATACTTCCCATTTTGGACAACATTCACACACAAGCAACATGACTGCCAACATATCAAATTGTCACCAACATTCTTTCCACTGACAATACTTCAAATGGTGTCAACACACAAATGTCAGATTAAACTTGGAATTTCTGATTTATGTTTCCCACTATGTTTACTCCTGGTGTAAATTCTACTAACTGCATTGTGTCATCCAACACACATAATTCAAGCATGTGCCTGCATATTACAAACCAGGGTCACAGACTGGATAGGCTGCTTATATCAAAGCAAACTTATTCAGGAAAATTTCCATGTATGGACATCCTCCTCATCCCTTTGTCCTGACTTTGCTTCTTTGTGAGGATATGATGCCACATGCTGTGTCAGGGCAGTATTCCATACTGCCTAGGGTTCTGCAGTGTATAGTGTTACATTTGCACAAAAAATAGTTACACAGGATAATGTTGTTTACTGCAGGACAAATAAAAATTCCATGTGGGACAAATAAAAATCTCATGCAGGACAAATAAAAATCTTGTGTGGGACAAATATTTACTGTGGGACAAACATGAATTTCTTGCAGGACAGAAGTCACATATGCTTACATAATACAATACACATCTTGAAAATTTTCATTGTGTATTCCTTCACTACTACAACTCTGCTACTGCATCATGCCCAAGGTGGCAAGTAAGGGTAATATGGAAGAGTGTAAGTACTGTGATGCTCTGGTATTGTTTCTGACATACTTGATACTCCACAGTCTTTGCTTGTTTAGCTGCAGACTCTACATTCATGTCTGCTCTACAGACAAATGCACTTTCAGCACAAGAAGACCATTGCATTGTACATGCTGCTGTGCAGGCACAGTTCAGTGATACAGCTATAACTATGAGTAGCTCTTATTTATCTCTATGTCCACACACATTTTGATTTCTACTTGCTGGGCTAGCTGGAGGACTTTTGGCATTTGTTTGCTTGTCACTCTGATGTTGCACCACTGTACCTGTCCAGGGCTGTGCATGCACACAGAAAGTGGCAGAAAAAGCATTGTAATGTGGAGTGAGGTGCAAAGTGGACACTGGTAAGTGCCACTTCTAATGTATGGATTGGATGTTTCTAAGATGAGATCCAAGGCAAAAGATCTTGGTCTTAAAGGTGATACTTTGCCCTATGCAAAGTTGGCTGAGGCCATCCCCAACTTTAAGATTATCTATTGTAACCATGTGGATTCTGACAAGCACAAGAGGGGAACCATTCTTGTAGATGTTGGCAATGAGGACTTACTTGCTGACCTCACTGCCCCCTCTCTTGCTGTCCCACCCCCAGGTGAGGATTGGTATGTGGTTACTCCCCAAAAGAGTGCTATATTTGTGAACACTGAGGGTGGGTCTTTCATATTATGTTTGATTTTGTATGCTTGACCATATGCATGTACTAGGAAAAATTGAGCTTGTTGTCATCTGTGGTGCCTGTGGGATACATCCTGACATACTTGAGTATGTTAATTCAGTCATATCTGAGGCTGTCCAAGACCACAAAGGTGTTTGTGTAAGTGGTGCAGGTTGGCTGCATATCTACTGTCTGACTCACCTTTTTCAAGCCTAATCATGGGGGGGGAACTTATCCAGTATGGCTGGAATGCTGGTGCTTGTCATTTACATGCCTTTGGCCTTGTCAAGAATTTGACCCAAAAGACTTGTAAAACCTTACTGATGATGAGCATCAACAGAAGGATGGTGCCATCCTGGGCATCCTTGCTCTTACCTGGAATCTCCTGACTAAGACCCTACCAGAGGAGGTTGTGGCACCAACCAGGGCAGCCATTGCAGATGCTGGTCTGCCACCCATGGCATCCAAGGGAGATATCAGTGGTAAGTGCCATTCCCCCAACACAATTCCATGCTAATTGTGGGCACTTAGAACATGGTTACTACTTGGATCTCCCTTGTGGCTGATTGCAGTTCCAAGCTGCTGAGTGAGCACCAGCTGAGGCTTACATGTCACAAAATTATACTGCATATGTGATCCTATATTCCCCTCTGATAATCTCTATCCTCATGTCTGTTCATTGGCTAGTCCCATTCACAAGGACAGGTTGTATGCCCCCTATGCATTCAACTGGGTCACTGAGCACAGAGTTTGTGACCACAAGCTCACAAAGATTGGTCCCAGGAATTCCTGCTCCTTGAGAGGGAATTATGTTGATGTTTCCCTTCATGTTGTTGTCTGCTGTGCACCTGACACAGCTATGGTACTACATCCACCTTGACCTCAGTGTCTGATCATGCTAACTTAATCCTAGTGCCTTTGCCCTGAATTTAGCCATTGGACAACTCTGGCAAGGCCAGGCACCCTGTGTCAAGGGACAGCCATCAATTTCTCTACTCACATTAAGGATGCATATGATGCTGCTGTCAAGGCAGGGGGCTTAGAGTTGCTCCGAAATTCTTAAGTGGTGTATAGCCTATCAGGAAAACCTGACAGTGCAATATTTGTTCTAGACTGAAATAGCACATCACTATTTGATATGTATATAGTGAACTATAGCACTATGTGCAATATTTGTTCTAGACTGAAATAGTGCATCACTATTTGATATATAGTGAACTATAGTACTATGTGCAATATTTGTTCTAGACTGAAATAGTGCACCACCAGTTGATATATAGTGAACTATAGCACTATGTGCAATATTTGTTCTGGACTGAAATAGTGCATTGCTATTTGATATATAGTGAACTGTAGCACTATTATAACTATATATCATGATGCCATAATGAAAGTTGTGGGGATGGGTCACAGGATCATGGGAATATGCTTACCTCATTGATAGGCCCAAACAAAGCAAGAAAAGCAAAAAGGGCAAAGTATGGAAAGCTTGGGGTGGCAATATTGTGGCTCTATCTTGCTATTTATCCTCTTTTTTTTTTTTAGCTATATGTGTCTATATGTCACTGGGATGGTAGTGGTGCCATAGATCCCATAGTTGTCCCTATGGCATTTTTAGTGATGAATAGTGGAATATAGCAATGTATAGTGATAAAGAGTGAATGATGTCACTGTTGGTTTTTCTTGATGCTAGTCACAGAATTGATTTACAAAATCAGTAGTTACAGTGTGTTGAAATAAGCCTCTACAGCAGTGATGGCCCCATAGATAATGTTCTCCTCCACCTCAAGCCCACCACTTTCTACCACTTGATTGACAAAGCTTGCTTTGCACTCCAGGTTAAGACCATCAGGATTTGCCTGCTGGGCAACATACTCCACTAATGCACTGATGGCTAGTGGGTCATATGGGTGTAGTAGCTGATGAGCAACCTTCTGCCACCAGAAATGAGTCCAGACATCCTTGCAATGTGCATGATGGGAAATGTTACATGCTGGGGATGGGGGAAGGGAAAGGCCAGGAGGGACTGCTGCTATTGTGTGTCATCCTGTTTCCATGACTTCCTGAGCTCTTGCAATAATCAAGTACACTCTAACACCAAGGATGAGTGCCTCATCCTCATCTATGGCAGATAGGGATGCAAGAGTCAAGGAGTGAACAGAGGGAGCAATCCATTGTGGAATTGTATACTTGCATGCAAGCTCCAGTTTATGAACTGCTGACAGTTCCAACTGGTCAAGATGGGCAATTGCCCATGAAATACTGTTGTCAATCTGCCATAGCCAAGAGACCTTCAAGATTGCCACAAGAGAAGGCAAGTTCCGATCATGGGGAACAGTTCCACTGCTATAGCATGTTAGAAATAGTTGACTGGGGGCATTTTACATGCAAGGTTACTCACACATGGTACAGCCATGATACTAAGTGCTTGAATTCCTCACCAGATATGCCGGAAGAACAATTGGATGGTCCTCATCTGCACCATCATTTGCAACACCAGCTGGAAGGGTAAAGATATTCTCCAGAGTAGGTGAATGGACAAAAAGAACTCCTTGGTGCAGACAAAACAGAGTGCCATCTGCCTGTGATTAGGCAGATCAGCAGGACTGATAATGACCAACATGACTACACCACTCACCTGGAACACAATATTTCCATCCAAAAACCAATACTTTGGGTGCCTTTGTGTGGCTGCCATTGCATGTAACAGGACATGGGGATGCAAGTAGTGTTATGTGCAGGAATACCTCACCTGCCAAAAGTGACAAGTGTTGGCACTGAGGTGGAAAGCATCAGTGCTCTTGTGGTATTACCTGGGTTGACCTCAAGGGCTTAATAGTTTTACCCCTTCTATGCCCAGGCAAGCAGTTCTGAGAAGCAAGGTTCTAGAGAAAGCTATCCTGGTTGCAAGGTAGCTAAAAGCTAGGGTATACAGGCATGTCCCTATGAGTTTATATACTCCTCTGCTCTGTGTGGTGTTCTTTGGTTAGCAGTGCATAGAGACACATCATGCCAAGAGAAATGCATTGAGTCAGAGATAAGAAACACTGCCTACATACCAGCTAGGGAAGGGGGAACACATTGAGATGTGTCAATGTCCAATAGAGTCCAAAAAGGGAAAGTGACTCAAAGCACATGAATATGAAATGATAAGCTTTGAGTCATGTTGATCAGAGAAGGCCAATCAAGGGAAAGGAAGGCCATATAAGGGATGGCATACAGTAAGTGTCTATAAAGGGGAAACATAGTTGAGTAAGTGTCATGAGACACATCTCAAGTCTAAGGCAAAAAGAAAAGAGAAAAAGAAATGTCCAGAAAAGGAGAAAAGTATGATGTCGTATATCATTACCCCCCTCTCAAGGCCAAAGCACTGGAAAGGCAGATAAGAGCATCCAGGGGCAGCTTGAGTTTAAGTTGGGAGCTCAACTGTGATTGTCAGGGGGAAGATTTAAATGGGGCCCCAGTGTCTTACCATAGAGTTGGTTGGGGAGTGATGATGATGATGAGGGTGTAGATGTGGAAGCACAGTTCCTGGGAGAGTCCACTTCAAACCTCTTCCATTGGCACATCTGATGTGTCCCATGTGAGTGCAGTTGTAGCAGTGCATACCCCAGAAGGGGCTGCTCCAGTCAATCTGTACTCTGCCAGAAAGGATTTTCAGGAGCTCATTGTCATAGGGGATGACTAGGAAGGAGCCAGAGAGGTGAGGGAGGGGGAAAGGGAAGCATGCATTCATTGCATAGGGGAGCCAAAGAGCTCATACAGTGGAATTGAAGTAAGTGGAGTGGAGGAAGTTCCTCCAATTGGTATAGCCAACCTCTCTGCCAATAGATCATTCTGCCAACAGGCTGGCAGTATGGTCAAGCAATACTCAAACTCCTTTGAGGCATATGGAGCTTTGGTGGCTTGTCACTGCAAGCATTTCACAATTTTTCTTCAGAAAACATGCTGAAAAAATTGAAGAAAGTGATACTCTTTTTTCACAGGTGTTTTCAAAGAGAAAAGGCAAAAATAATATTTTCTTTTTTTGGCATGACTTGCCACAAAACATTGACTGATGGTAATACCCATTAGTGCAGAAGCTAATCAGCACTACCATCCATTCATGTTTGTCCACAGAAAAGACAAAGAAAACAAAATATTATATTTGCATTTTTTCTGTGAACACAGCCCAAATAAAAGAGTATCTCTTTTTTCAATTTTTTCAGGATATTTTGGCATGAAAAATTGTGAAATGCTTGCAGTGTGTGATGTCATCATCAAACCCATAAGTGGTAGAGTAGTCATCACCTGAGTCTGAAGTCAAGCTAGAGCTTGCTGATTTCCTCTTGAGGCCATCTCCACTAGGTGGCAAAGCTCTTCCTTTGTCCAGTCCTCCTCATTACCACCTTCTGCCCAATCAACTGTCCACAATGGCAGAGATAGTCTGCTGAACTGAACAGTCTTTTCTTGTTTCTCTGAGACAGAAGGTTGAGGTCCAGGAGATTCTGGGCTCTTGCCCTTATCACAGTTGAGAGCAAGTGCCAGGTCAGAGGACTGAGCAGAGTGGGGGCAAAAGTCTTGAAAGGAAATCCACAAGTCTTCTCCAAACATGGTGTAAACAAGGTTCACCACAGCATGTTGAATGTCAGTGATGTCATTGATGTGGTTGCCTGTGTAGAGGTCCAGGTTGACTTTCCTCATGACATGGCCAGTGATGCCTTTGCTGACTTTGAAGAGTTGGGGAATGCACACAGCTATGAATTCTGAACCTTGGTAGATCTGAGACAGCATCTGAAGGTGGTCACAATGTTCACCTGCTCACCAGCCAAGTGAGTCCCAGTACTTGAAGTTTTTGAGAACCTGCAGAACATGGAGGAGCTGTTCTGGCATGGGTACCAAGCTTGTCTTGGCCTTGGTGGGGGAGTCGACCTCCTCTGCTGTTTGTTGCTGGGTGAGCTTTGGGGTGACAGTGACAGTGGGTAAGTCAGAGGTCAAGTTGGAAGTGGCTGTCTCTGGATCAGGGGTTTGGGAGATGGGGGAGCAGTCAGGTGAGGAGACAGGGGTGTGACACAAGCAATAGGATCCAAGTGGGAGGTAGGGGCATTTCAAGGATAAGGCAGAGGGGTAGGGGGCAGTCTTAGAGATTCTGGCCTTTCTCTTTCCCTTGGAATGGGAGAGAGAATGGATCATGAATTGGGAGTGGGGGTTCAGAAGGGGTCCTGGTGCACTGGCAGTGACCTTGTCCCAGTATTCCTGAACAGCTGTGATGTTTGCATTGGAGGGTGCAGGGAGTAAAGGGGGCGAGGGTGGTGAAGCTGAGAAGTCGAAGTCATTGGAAAAGGTGATGTGGGAATTTTCATAGTCTGATAGTGTGAAATTGTTGAGGGAGGATAGGTGTTCAGAGTTGTGTTCATGAGACATTGCTGAGAGGAAGTCAGTGATGCTTCTGGTAGGGGTGGAGGATTTTGAGGGCATTATATAGGTTTTCCTCTGGCTCCCAAGTGTTGGAAGAGTGCCCATACCCAGTCCATTTGACCAAGTATTGGTAAGTTTGTTGTTTGGCACTCCTCTTGGGCACAGAGACGCATCCCTTTGTCTTCCTTCTCGAGCCCATGACTTGGTGTTTGAGAATGTTCTTGACTTCCCATTCAGGTAAGTCATTGATCAGATTGGGGAGGGGTGGCATTTCAGCTCTTCCATATTCATTGTTTTCTTTGAAAGGGTAGATCTGTGATGTGTGAAATACCAGGTGTATTTGCCACATTTCAGGGATCTTGAGCTGAACTGCCACCAGTGAAATTACTTTTGTAATTTCAAATGGCCCAATGCATCAAGGTGCCAGCTTCATGCTCAGGACATCCCTTTTTAGGGTAGATGCATCTAGCCAAACTAGATCACCTTCCTTTGGGGGAGTATAGGGTCCCTTGCTTCTGGCACACATTGCTTCCTGTGTGGCCTTGTGAGAGATTAAAGCTGAGTCTTGATTCATGGCCAATTGTTGCATGTGATCATTGACTGCAGGTGCATCTGTAGGTTTTGACACAGAAGGGTAAGGCACTGGGTCATATCTGTAGAGGAGAGAGTAGGGGGTTTGATTGTGGATGGAGTGGACCCTAGAATTGTGTGTGAACTCAGCTTGAGGTAAGAACCAAGCCCAGTCCTCTGGTTGGGCATCACAGTACATCTGCAAATAGGTTTCACACTCTTGATTGACATGTTTGCTTTTGCCATTGGTTTGGGGGTGGTATGCAGTGGAGAGTTTTTGCTGGATACTGAGGGCTTTGTAAAGTTTAGAGGTGAAGGCAGAGGTGAACTGCAGACCCCTGTCAGATATTACTGTGTCTGGGATGCCATATCTGGGGTACATTTAGCACAAGAAGAGGTTTTCCAATTCCATGGAGTCACATGTTTTGTTGCATGGGATGAGGACTACTCCTTTCATAAGTCCTTGGTCCATGATGGTGAGAATGGAGTCATATCCTTCTGACTCCAGAAGATTGGTTATGAAGTGCATGGAGATTTGTTTGAATGGGAAGGGGTTTTTCACTGCATCATTTGGAGTGATGGGAGGCATGAGAGGGTGAGTGATGACCTTGTTGGCTTGACAGCTGGGGCATCCCTTCACATACTCTCTTACCTGCTTCCACATTCTGGGCCACCAGACTTCATTCTTCATCTTCCATATCATCACTTTCACTCCAGGGTGACCAGCCACTGCTAGATCATGATTGTCCCTGAGGTACTCACCTCGGAGGGGAGGAGGAATGTAGAGTTGACCTTCACATCGCTTCGTTTGATTGTTCTCCTCAGTTATTGTGTCATTTCTTGTGAGCATTTCATCTTTTGGTGTCATTTCCTTGATTTTATCAAAGAGGTCCTTAGATATTGTGAGTACTCCTCTGTCCAACCATTGTACATTGCTGGACAACTTGTTGTTAAGGTTGGAGGTTTGGGTGGAAGGGGGGGACAATGAAAGGGTCTGGTTCTTCTTTTGATCCTTCACAGCAGGTGTAAGTGGGGCTGCTCTTTTTCTTTCCTTTCCCTTTGGCTTATGCATGCTGGTAGAGGTCAGTTTTGGGGGCATCACAATGGGTTCCAAGGGTTTAAATGGGAGTTTCACCCCCCCCTTGAGCCACAACAAATCTGGGAGTACCATAGTCATTGGGGAAGGGTCAGTGGAGTAGTCAGGATGGTGGGAAAGGGAGTCCAGGATAGTCATTAGTTTACCCAGTTTGTGTGCTAGCCAAATGGGAAAATCTTGAAGGAAAGTGGCCCAATGTGTTTGGCTGTGGCTCAGTTGCTGTGGTGACTGATAATAAGTAAGGTTTTGATGATCAGTATACACCATGGTGGGGGCAACTGGGGAGATGAGGTAGTGCTGCCATTCTTCAAAGGCATGCATGATGGCCAAGAGTTCCAGATCATACACCTGGTAATTTTGTTCTGCACTGACCAGAGATCTTGAAAGGTAGGCACAGGGGTGGAGCTCTCCATCCTTGAATTCTTGGCAGAGGACAGCTCCCATGCTGATGGCCAAGCCATCAGTAAAAAGGATGAATGACTTTGAGAAGTTGGGGAGTCATAGAACTGGCTGGGAGCACAGTGCTTGCTTAAGCCACTCAAAGGCATTGGCTTGCTCCAAGTCCCACTTGTACAGGACATTCTTTTTGGAAAGGCAGTGAAGAGGGATGGTGATTTGTGAGAAGGATGGGATAAATTGTTGGTAGAAGTTGCAGAATCCAAGGAATTGTCATAATTTGTGGAGGTTGTTAGGAGTTTTCCATTCCTTGATTGCTGCAAGTTTGGTTTCCAATTGTTTGATGAGTCCTTGTTGTATGATGAAGCCCAGGAATTCGACTTCCATCATTTCAAAGGTGCACTTTGAGATCTTCAGTCGTAGTTCCTCTTTGAGGGTGATTGCCAGGAACTCTTCCACATGCTGATAAAGTTCTTCCTTGGTTTTTGCATGGATCATAATGTCATCCATAAAGATGATGAGCTTCTTCATGAACATCATGTCAGTGAATGTAGTCTCCATATATCATTGGAAAGTGGGGGGAGAGTTGCATTTCCTGAAAAACATGATGGTTGGTTCAAAAAGTCCTCATGGGGTAATGAAGGCTCCTTTCCATTCATCACCCTCCTTCACCCAGATGTTGGTGAATCCCCAGTGAATATCAAATTTCATGAAATATGTTGACTTGGCCAGTTGGTTGAGAAGGGATTTAACATCAGGTAAAGGATAGGAATCCTTTATTGTGTATTTATTGAGTTTGTGGTAGTCTTGTACTAACCACTTTTTCCCATCTTTCTTCCCTATGAAGAACACCAGGGAGGCCTGGGGAGATTTTCCTCGAGGAACTCATCTAGTGCTTGCAGTTCTTCATGTGAGAGTGAGCATATCACTGCCTTCTTTGGTTTGAAGTCATCCAACAGATGAATCTCATGATCCAAATGTGGATGGCACAGGGGAAGTGGGGTATCTTCTTCTGAAAAGACCTTGGCAAATTTCTTGTAGTGCATTGGGAGGGTGACATCCTCTTTCTGGATGGCTGCTTTGAGTTGTGTTGAAGTGGAGGTTTTCCGAAGCATCACAAAGTCTTCACATCATAGTCTTCTTCATCTGATGATAGCTCTAGTTCTCAGAGACAGGGGTCTCCAAAGCCTATCATCTTTCATTTCTTCCAGTCAAAGATAGGGTTGTACTTGGCCAAAAAGGGCATCCCTAGCAGGATGTCTTCTCTTGATTTTAGTTCCATTTTGAAGGCATGTACTTTCACCAGTTTGTGAAAGACACAAGCATTGAAGGTGCAGATGTGGGTGACCTTCTGTTAGCTTGGCCCTTCAAAACTTCTTGCTGTCCAAGGATGTTTGACACAAGTGCATTTCAGATTGTATTTTTCAACAATCTTTGGGTGAATGACATTGACCTTGGCATCACTGTCAATCATGCTTTGATTTCTGCATCTTCTCAATTGACCAGGAACATGGACCTGAACAGTGAGGAATTTGAAACTGATTTCAATTGCTCAAAGTCCATAGCTACCGAAGTAGTCCTATTAGTCCATTCCTGTTGAGTCAAAGAAATTTGAAAGTTCTTAGCTCCTCCCTGTGCAGCCACAGGGGAGCTGTTTAAGAATCCTGAGGTTTCTTGACATCAGATGGCCCTGTCATCTTGATGTCCTCCAATGCTTCCTCAGCATAAAGTTCTTCAAGAAGTTGCCTGATTTGTTGATGATGATCTCATCGATCAGGGCTTTTCTTCTCCTTTGGGCAGTCAGACCTTTTGTGTCCAGCTTTGTTGCATCCCCAGCATGTGATTTCCCTGATCCATGATCATTGGTTGCCTTTCTGGTTCCAGGACCTCTTCAGTGGTCCACCAGAGTTTTGGCAGTGGTCAACATCCATCACATAAGGATCTCTTTCAGGTGCTTGATTGTAGTGGGACCTCATGAGATTTTGTCCCAGGATGCATTTGTCTTCTTCAGTTTGCCAACCAGTGAACAAGTGAAGTTGTGAGAGGGCAGTTTGCGCAGCTGTGGCTGACTGGATCCATTCTGCTGGTGTTGTTGGGCAGGCATTGGTTTTGAGGATCCATTCATTCAGCTTGGCTCTGAGGCCTCATCCATAAAAGACTCCTGCCTCAGGGCTTCCCTCTGAAAGCTTGGCCTTGTTCATCACATTTAAGAAGTTGGTCATATACTCCTCCAAGGTTCTTGCTCCTTGTTGAATGGCAGATAGTTTGAGTAGTGCCATTTGAGATATGTCTCTGACCTTAAACATTTGGTCTAGTTTTGCAAGGAAACCTGCCTATGTGTCCACAATGTGAACCATGTCCAGCAGCAGAGATTTCTTGGCATAATTCTTGGCCCAGGCTTGGGCAGAGCCCTTTGTCATGAAGGAAAGAGTGAAGCCAATTTTCTGCTTGGCAGTTTGGTAGATGTGAGAGTTGATGCCCAGATAAGTTTTGATTGATGTGAGCCAGGCATCATACATGGCATGGCTGCCATCATACTCTTGTGGATGGTTCAGGTTTAGTTCCTTCATGTGACCCTCTCCAGAGTTAGAGTTGCATCCCTTTCCTTTCTCCTTGGGACCTCCTCCAGAGCCTCCAGGGTCTTGTGGTTTGGTGGGAATCATGAAGTCCATTGTAGAAGTGAACTTCTCCCAGTACCAAGTCACCAGTTCTGTGACTGGTACCTCTGCTCTTGTAGCAAAGGGTGGTTCTGACATCTTGATGTCACAGTAAGAAGGGTGTATGTCTTGATGAGAATCAAGGAAGTTGCCTCTGAGCGAAGAGCTATCATCTTCCTCCTTAGGCAGTCAGGGTGTTAGAGTAGAGGGGTCTTCTCCTGTGCCTGGGGGTAGACTCATAGGTCCAAAGGCCACAAAGACTCCTTTAGCTCCTTCTAGAAAGGATGGTGTTGGGGTTCCCTCGAAGTCCCTTACAGATGGCTGTCAGTGCATCAAGGATGGGGGAATATGGGATGGAGATTCATCACATTTAGAGGTAGTAGGAGATCTCTCTTCCAGGGGATAGGGGTGGAAGTGAGATGAAGGTTCTCATCTTAAAGGTAAAGCAGATGTTCCAGAGGACAATGGTTGCTCCTTCTGCTTTTGTTCCTTCCTTGACAGAATGGGGGGTCAGAATTTAGAAGAGGTGGTTGATCCTGGGACAGAGGGTGGCCTCTGAGGATCAGGTGGTGTGCCTTGGTGAGAAGACATGTTGAGTTGAAGTGTTAAAGGTGGATGATGGCTGGGGTAGTTCCAGCAGTTGTTCCAAGTGTCCAGGGTGAAGCCTTCTAGAGGGCCAGTGGGACCACCACAAGGATGTTCCTCATAGAAGGGTGAAGAACTAGTCAATTGAAGCTACTGCTTCAGGAAAGGAGAACTTGAGACTTCACTAGGGACAATTGTCGACCTAGGAAGACTTTGGTACTAAGCTGAAGTTCTCGAGAGATTCATTAACCTCAGTAGAGGGAGCTTTTAGCTTTTGTTATGTGCAGGAATACCTCACCTGCTGAAAGCAACAAGTGTTGGTGCTGATGCAGAAAGTGTCAGTGCTCTTGCAGTAATACCTGGGTTGACCTCAAGGGCTTAATAGTTTTACCCCTTCTATGCCCAGGCAAGCAGTTCTGAGAAGCAAGGTTCTAGAGAAAGCTATCCTGGTTGCAAGGTAGCTAAAAGCTGGGGTATACAGGCATGTCCCTATGAGTTTATATACTCCTCTGCTCTGTGTGGTGTTCTTTGGTTAGCAGTGCATAGAGACACATCACCAAGAGAAATGCATTGAGTCAGAGATAAGAAACACTGCCTACATACCAGCTAGGGAAGGGGGAATACATCAAGATGTGTCAATGTCCAATAGAGTCCAAAAAGGGAAAGTGACTCAAAGCACATGAATATGAAATGATAAGCTTTGAGTCATGTTGATCAGAGAAGGCCAATCAAGGGAAAGGAAGGTCATATAAGGGATGGCATATAGTAAGTGTCTATAAAGGGGAAACATAGTTGAGTAAGTGTCATGAGATGCATCTCAAGTCCAAGGCAAAAAGAAAAGAGAAAAAGAAATGTCCAGAAAAGGAGAAAAGTATGATGTGGAATATCAAGTAGGTCTACAAGAAATGTGAGCAAGCTACATTTCATCTGGGTCAGGATTGTTGATTACATAATCAGCCATTGTCACCATTGTATACTCATCAATCTCCCTACTGCCCTAACACCACAGTACTTCTTAGATACTACCCCTGCAGTCTTAGCTCAATAATGGCACTCCCCAACCTGCCTGAAGCTCCCTCTGGTGAATGGCCTGCCCAAGTGCTCCTGGCTACTGGTTCCCTAGCACAGATATATGATCAAGTAGTTGAGGCTTTGTCAACTCAGAGTGACATCCCATGACTCCAATTCCATTGGGGGAGGATTAATCATGAAGCCATTCCCATCCTCCATGCATTGGAGACAATGGCCAATCATGGAGAAGTCCCATTAACATGGGTCTTGGAATTTTGCTGCATGTTTTGGTATCTTACTTCAACAACTGCAACATGCACAACAAAGTGCAACAGGACAGTGAGTACCATATCAGTATATTTGATGGATTTTGGTATGATACCCCACAGTGATACACTTCCACTTGGATATATACAGCCAGTGGAGGTGGTAAACAGTCAGAGATGAGGTTGCCCTCACAAGCAGCCCAACATCCAGGTTTTGCAAGCTGCTATGGCTGGAGGCCACAACATCTTGGTATCCAAACTTACACACATCCTTGGTATTCATCAGAATACATTGTGCCATTACCTCAAGAAATTTCATATTAACTACCAGCATACACTGATCTCTGATGCTGACCTTGACATTCTGATCCAGAACTTTCATGCCTCTCATCCCCAGTCTGGCATATGTTACCTTACTGGATCATTGCAAAAGCATGGCTCACAGATTCAGAGAAGGCACATTTCTGCATCACTGCATCATGTTGATCCCTTAGGACATGTTCTCAGGAGGCACACTGCAAGCCATCATCACAAATATCATGTATCCTGCCCCAATGCTCTGTGGCATATGGATGGTCATCACAAGCTCATACACTGGGGAATTGTTATCCATGGCATTGTTGATGTGTATTGTCACACAGTAAGTGAACAGTCACTGCTATTTCTCTGCATATTGTAACCCATCTGTTCCTAATGAGATTGTTGGATTGGAGGCCCATACTGACAACCAATCTTCCACTGTCATGGAGACATTCCTGCATGCAGTGGAAAAGTATGGGTTACCTTCATGTGTGTGTGGTGATCATGGAGGGGAAAATAAAGAGGTGTCAGTCTCCATGATTATGATGAGAGGCCTGAATTGGGGCAGCTTCATGTGGGGAATGTGAGTTTCCTGGTTGATAACACCCCTTCTGCTACACACTTTGAATTGCAGGTCAAAACAGAATACACACATTGAACACATCTGGCATGAAGTTGGTGCACAATTTGCACATCCTTGGCATGCTTTCTTCTACTCACTAGAACACCACCACCATCTTGATCACTACAACCACCACCATCTATGGCTTCTGCACCAGCTCTTTCTCCAGGAGATCAGGGCTGATTGTACTACATTTTGTGAGGAGTGGAATTCACACCCAGTCTCTGGTGAAGGTCATGATCAGAGTCCTTGTGTACAGCCAATATCTGGCTGGTACTTGTGGATTAAAGTTGATGATCAAAGGATATGCAACTCCTTGGACAGCTAGAACATGGAGTATATCTGGAGAATGGCATAACTCTCCACCCAGATGTTGTCTCCCACTACTTGGGTGTACAGCACCAAACCAACCAGCCTTCTTCTGTGGACTCGAGTGATAATGAAGAATGGGAGGATGTCTTTGATGACAATGACATGGCTGCTGAACATTCTGACCTTCCATCAATGATTGCAGATGACCAAGCTCCTGAATTTGCACATGATGGTGCTGCAGTTCCCCTGGAAGTCAACCCATTCCCCTCTCCTGACTGGCAAGCAGCCTTCTGGCAGGCCTTACAGCATGTACAGGAAATTGACCATATCCCCAGTGGATATGGGATGCTTGAGCAAGAGTGGGGTGGGGATGGTTATCCTGAGCTAGAGGTGATTCCATCAGGGCATCAAGGACAGAAGGAAATCATAGTTGAGCTTCCAGGTTTTATCTGGCAGCCCAGGGCTGTTAGATGGTGTCAAGCCCTGCAGGTACTCATCCATATATTGGAAACTGCTAACTAGGTGTCCCCACTGTAGGTCAACATACTTATACATAGCTACCCATGGGTAGTAACTGTTATTGCCATTTTTGCTGTGAAATCAAGTACATGTACATGGTCATCATGTTTGGTTGTGACAGTTTGCCTTTGCTGTCACCCATGCAAGCAAGCAGCCACTCTTTTTTTCTTCCACTGTACCTCCAAAGACCAACTCCCCCACTCTCATTCATATTTATTCTCACTATCCCTACCATAAGAAGAAGGCAACTCCACAAAAAGCTCCTGTCATCAGATGATGGGGTACTACCTGAACCATCTACAAGCCAGCCATCCTACCTTGTCAATTCAGTACTACAAAAAATGCTGTCCACTGCAAGTTTTCCTGTCTCAAGTTCACAGGTTCCACAACCACAGGCTCCAAATCACTCATGGCTTCATACAAGCAGGCAGATTTGGAGTCAAACTGAGGTTTGAAGGGAAAGTCATGAGCTGTTAGTGCACACACCTCTCACAATGGCTGCACATCCAGAAAGGTAAGTACTGCTTCATTTGCCATACTCTGAACATGTCATGCTTCCCTTGCACAACAGGACAGGCACAGTAAGCTGAGGAGTCTCTCATTTTCCATAAGTTGTATCGTCTTTCTACCCTGTGGTACTATGGAGGTAAGTATGACCTGTCTAATATCTCTTGTGGACCCACCTCTAATCCCAACATAGCCTGAAGATAATGGCAGCATGGATGACTCTGGTCCCTCACTTGCATACCTCTTTCCTGTCATTCAGTCCCCCAAAGCCCCATCAACTGCTGATATCAGTAGGCTTGAGGCATTGGGTCTTGCTCATGCCAACTTTCATGATTATTTCCAGTTCAATCATGATTGGGACTTCCCACAGCTGGATGGTGTGCTGTGCTCACTATTTCCCACCCCCTTTGAGTACCTCGACACACAAGAAAAGGTAAGCTGGGCCATCCTAGTCATCCTAGTGTACCAGCCTTGCTAAATGCTAGTCAATACTAGGCCACCAACTACAGCTACAGCAGCAGTAAGCAGGATGCCTGCTACAAGAATCTACCACCCTATCATCTCTGTGTCAAGAGTTGCAGAGAGGTGGCCATTGCTAGTGGAGTTGACTTTCCAACTGGAGAAGTTATCTACACAAAGGTGAAAGCAGGGAAGTGACCATCACATGATGATAGTGAGATCTTTCTTTGGTAGGTTTTTTTTTCCCTCTACAGACATACCCCATATGCTATGAAACTAATGTACCCATACTAGTGACCCATGACAAGATCCCTTACTCTGTTCTTGAGCAGTGGAAATCTTGCACTACCTCTAAGAGTGCTGGAAAGTGAAAGGCTGTGTACATATCTGATTCTGAGACAGATGGTGACTTTGCATCATGATTGGCCAATTCAGACTCAGAATTTGATGCACCAGTATCAGCACCTAGACAACATTCTAAGCACCTGTGAATAACTGGTATGTTCTGGTATACACTGGTCAGGCCCACTTATGATAACTGACTCCCACAAGATGGTGCAGATGGCATATTAGTAACTCCCCCCATGTCAACAAGTATTATGACCTCAGTGGCAGCACTGTAATGGGGGCAACTGCAGGTACCCCCCATCTATCTGTGTCACCTGTCACCATTCCTGCCCCAACAGCACCATTGACCCCAACTCCAGGGACTCCTGTGCAGCCACCTGGAAACTCCACTGGCTCCTTCATCATTGATGGGTTGATTGCTGATCCCTGGAGGGCAAATTGCACCTTCCATTTCTGAGCACACCCCCATAGCCCTCAGCAGGACATAGCATCACCCCTTAACAGCATACACCAGCCCCTACTAATATGACACCCATCCAAACTTGCCCTGTCACAAATGATTCCCTGCATAATTATACCATAGCCTTTCTCTGCTGCATATTCTGCCATTCATTAACCATACTAAACTGAAAAATACTGAGTTAAGGAGCCTGCAATACTGCTAGAAGGCATGGCAAGGCAGCAGCCAGTGGGCAGGATTTTTGCCAGCATGGGGGATCAAACTACAGTGCTGATGGTACAATGGGGGCAAGTCCTGCACAGTATTGCAACAGGGGCCAGACATCATTACCACTAGACTATACAGAAATGCAATGTAGCCACATCAACATAAATATAGTCACACACCACAGCCACATGTCACAAACTTACACTTGGTGTCATGGCCTGCATATCCCATAGGCACAGCTGCACCCTCTGGCCACACAATTTTTACATGAAAGCAATTGTATTAAAGGGCTGTATCTAACTTGGTATTTTTCAGTTTAGTATGGTTAATTCATGGCAAAATATGCAGTGAAGAAAGGCTATGGGTATAATTATGCAGGGAATCATTTGTGACAGGGCAAGTTTGGATGGGTGTTGTATTAGTAGGGGCCCATGTATGCTGTTATGGGGTGATGATATGTCCTGCTGGGGGCTATAGGGGTATGCTCAGAAATGGAAGGTGCGATTTGCCCTCCAGGGATCAGCAATTGACCCATCAATGATGAAGGAGCCAGTGGAGTTTCCAGGTGGCTGCACAGGAGGCCCTGGAGTTGGGGTCAATGGTGCTGTTGGGGCAGGAATGGTGACAGGCGACTCAGCTAGAGGGGGGGTACCTGCAGTTGCCCCCATTACAGTGTCACCACTAAGGTCGATAATACTCAGTGACATGGGGGGAGTTACTGGTATGCCATCTGCACCATCTTGTGGGAGTCAGTTATCATAAGTGGGCCTGACCAGTGCACACCAGAACATACCAGTTATTCACAGGCACTTAGAATGGTGTCTAGGTGCTGATACTGGTGCATCAAATTCTGAGTCTGAATTGGCCAATCATGATGCAAAGTCACCATCTGTCTCAGAATCAGATATGTACACAGCCTTTCACTTTCCAGCACTCTTAGAGGCAGTGCAAGATTTCCACTGCTCAAGAACAGAGTAAGGGATCTTGTCATGGGTCACTAGTATGGGTACATTAGTTTCATAGCATATGGGGTATGTCTGCAGAGGGGAAAAGAACCTACCAAAGAAGATCTTACTATCATCATGTGATGGTTGCTTCCCTGCTTTCACCTTTGTGTAGATAACTTCTCCAGTTGGAAAGTTGACACCACTAGCAATGGCCACCTCTCTGCAACTCTTGACACAGAGATGATAGGGTGGTAGATACTTGTAGCAGGCATCCTGCTTACTGCTGCTGTAGCTGTAGTTGGTGGCCTAGTATTGACTAGCATTTAGCAAGGCTGGTACACTAGGATGACTAGGATGGCCCAGCTTACCTTTTCTTGTGTGTCGAGGTACTCAAAGAGGGTGGGAAACAGTGAGCACAGCACACCATCCAGCTGTGGGAAGTCCCAATCATGATTGAACTGGAAATAATCATGAAAGTTGGCATGAGCAAGACCCAATGCCTCAAGCCTACTGATATCAGCAGTTGATGGGGCTTTGGGGGACTGAATGACAGGAAAGAGGTATGCAAGTGAGGGACCAGAGTCATCCATACTGCCATTATCTTCAGGCTATGTTGGGATTAGAGGTGGGTCCACAAGAGATATTAGACAGGTCATACTTACCTCCATAGTACCACAGGGTAGAAAGACGATACAACTTATGGAAAATGAGAGACTCCTCAGCTTACTGTGCCTGTCCTGTTGTGCAAGGGAAGCATGACATGTTCAGAGTATGGCAAATGAAGCAGTACTTACCTTTCTGGATGTGCAGCCATTGTGAGAGGTGTGTGCACTAACAGCTCATGACTTTCCCTTCAAACCTCAGTTTGACTCCAAATCTGCCTGCTTGTATGAAGCCATGAGTGATTTGGAGCCTGTGGTTGTGGAACCTGTGAACTTGAGACAGGAAAACTTGCAGTGGACAGCATTTTTTGTAGTACTGAATTGACAAGGTAGGATGGCTGGCTTGTAGATGGTTCAGGTAGTACCCCATCATCTGATGAAAGGAGCTTTTTGTGGAGTCACCTTCTTCTCATGGTAGGGATAGTGAGAATAAATATGAATGAGAGTGGGGGAGTTGGTCTTTGGAGGTACAGTGGAAGAAAAAAAGCAAGTGGCTGCTTGCTTGCATGGGTGACAGCGAAGGCAAACTTTCACAGCCAAACATGATGACCATGTACATGTATTTGATTTCACAGCAAAAATGGCAATAACAGCTCCTACCCATGGGTTGTTGGAGATTGAATCACCCCAGTGTGATGTACATTTTGGTGCGAGTTTTACTTGCTTACATAAGCGCTTAGAGCGCACTTAGTACTATAGTTTTGGTACTATTCCCTCAGTAGTTGAGTCACTACTGAGGGTAAGCCTACATATTCTTTATAGTATACTACTTACTGATACCTTGTAGCTGCCTACAGGTACATCAATATATATAGTAGTTGAGTCACTACTGAGGCTGCCTACAGCACTTTTCTACATGGGTAACTATGTATAAGTATGTTGACCTACAGTGGGGATACCTAGTTAGCAGTTTCCAATATATGGATGAGTACCTGCAGGGATTGACACCATCTAACTGCCCTGGGCTGCCAGATAAAACCTGGAAGCTTGACTATGATTTCCTTCTGTCCACATCACCCTGATGGAATCACCTCTAGCTCAGGATAACCATCCCCACCCCACTCCTGCTCAAGCATCCCATATCCACTGGGGATATGGCCAATTTCCTGTACATGCTGTAAGGCCTGCCAGAAGGCTGCTTGCCAGTCAGGAGAGGGGAATGGGTTGACTTCCAGGGGAACTGCAGCACCATCATGTGCAAATTCAGGAGCTTGGTCATCTGCAATCATTGATGGAAGGCCAGAATGTTCAGCAGCCATGTCATTGTCATCCAAGACATCCTCCCATTCTTCATTATCACTAGAGTCCCCAGAAGTAGGCTGGTTGGTTTGGTGCTGTACATCCAAGTAGTGGGAGACAACATCTGGGTGGAGAGTTATGCCATTCTCCAGATATACTCCATGTTCTAGCTGTCCAAGGAGTTGCATATCCTTTGATCATCAATTTTAATCCACAAGTACCAGCCAGATATTGGGTGCAGACTTACATGTGGACTCTGGTCATGACCTTCACCAGAGACTGGGTGTGAATTCCACTCCTCACAAAAGAAAGAGCTGGTGCAGAAGCCATAGATGGTGGTGGTTGTAGTAATCAAGATGGTGGTGGTGTTCTAGTCGGTAGAAGAAAGCATGCTAAGGATGTGCAAATCATGCACCTGTTGGAGATTGAATCACCCCAGTGTGATACACTGGAGGCATTATTTAATGTTTGAGCCACAATCATTGAAAGAACATGAAAGAAACAGATACTATGTTTAATAAGATTGAATGATTTTACCATGTTCTCTTTGTATTTTGAAACATAGTATCTACTTTTGCAATGTTTTATTTACTAAACATTGGTTTTTGTCCCCAGTGATACCTTAGTTTGGTGCAAGTTTCCTGTGATTACATAAGCACTTAGAGCGCACATAGTACTACACTTTTGGTACTATTCCCTCAGTAGTTGAGTCACTACTGAGGCTGCCTACAGCCCTTTTCTACAGCACCAACTTCACACCAGATGCATTCAATGCATGTATTCTGTTTTGACCTGCAATTCAAAGTGTGTAGCAGAAGGGGTGTTATCAACCAGGAAACTCACATTCCCCACATGAAGCTGCCCCAATTCAGGCCTCTTGTCATAATCATGAAGACTGACACCTCTTTATTTTCCCCTCCATGATCACCATGCACATGTGAAGGTAACCCATACTTTTCCACTGCATGCAGGAATGTCTCCATGACAGTGGAAGATTGGTTGTCAGTATGGGCCTCCAATCCAACAATCTCATTAGGAACAGATGGGTTACAATATGCAGAGTGTTGGGATATTAAACTGCTTTTAGTAGTTCATATTTAGTGCGAAGGTTTGTTGCTTACATAAGCAAAAATGCGTACATACAGTAGAGTAAATTTTCTCCCTTCCTCAGTAGCTTGGTGTTACTGGGGAGTAAGTCACCTTTTTATTTAGTCTTTACACTTACTGATCACCTGTAGTTAATTATCTGACAGGTACATATTAATATATAGTAGCTTGGTGTTACTGGGGATTAATTATCTGACACAGAGAAATAGCAGTGACTGTTCACTTACTGTGCAACAATACCCATCAACAATACCATGGATAACAATTCCCCAGTGTATGAGCTTGTGATGACCATCCATATGCCACAGAGCATTGGGGCAGGATACATGATATTTGTGATGATGGGTTGCAGTGCACCTGCTGAGAACACATCCTAAGGGATCAACATGATGCAGTGATGCAGAAATGTGCCTTCTCTGAATCTGTAAGCCATGCTTTCACAATGTTCCAGTAAGGTAATGTATGCCAGACTGGGGATGAGAGGCATGAAAGTTCTGGATCAGAATGTCAAGGTCAGCATCAGAGATCAGTGTATGCTGGTAGTTAATATGAAATTTCTTGAGGTAATGGCACAATGTATTCTGATGAATACCAAGGATGTGTGCAAATTTGGATACCAAGATGTTGTGGCCTCCAGCCATAGCAGCATGCAAAACTTGGATGTTGGGCTGCTTGCAAGGGTGACCTCATCTCTGACTGTGCACCACCTCCACTGGCTGTATATATCCAAGTGGAAGTGTATCACTGTGGGGTATCATGCCAAAATCCATCAAATATACTGATATGGTACTCACTGTCCTGTTGCACTTTGTTGTGCATGTTGCAGTTGACAAAGTAAGATACCAAAACATGCAGCACATTCCAAGACCCATGTTAATGGGACTTCTCCATGATTGGCCATTGTCTCCAATGCATGGAGGATGGGAATGGCTTCATGATTAATCCTCCCCCAATGGAATTGGAGTCATGGGATGTCACTCTGAGTTGACAAAGCCTCAACTACTTGATCATATATCTGTGCTAGGGAACCAGTAGCCAGGAGCACTTGGGCAGGCCATTCACCAGAGGGAGCTTCAGGTAGGTTGGGGAGTGCCATTATTGAGTTAAGACTGCAGGGGTAGTATCTGAGAAGTACTGTGGTGTTAGGGCAGTAGGGAGATTGGTGAGTATACAATGGTGACAATGGCTGATTATGTAATCAACAATGCTGACCCAGATGAAATGTAGCTTGCTCGCATTTCTTGTAGACCTACTTGCATCCCATATCCTGTTACATGCAATGGCAGCCACACAAAGGCACCCAAAGTATTGGTTTTTGGATGGAAATATTGTGTTCCAGGTGAGTGGTGTAGTCAGGTTGGTTGTTATCAGTCCTGCTGATCTGCCTAATCACAGGCAGATGGCACTCTGTTTTGTTTGCACCAAGGGGTTCTTTTTGTCCATTCACCTACTCTGGAGAATATCTTTACCCTTCCACCTGGTGTTGCAAATGATGGTGCAGATGAGGACCATCCAATTGTTCTTCCAGGCATATCTGGTGAGGAATTTGAGCACTTTGTATCATGGCTGTACCATGTGTGAGTAACCCTGCATGAAAAATGCCCCCAGTCAACTATTTCTAACATGCTATAGCAGGGAACTGTTCCCCATGATCAGAACTTGCCCTCTCTTGTGGCAATCTTGAAGGTCTCTCGGCTATGGCAGATTGACAACAGTATTTCATGGGCAATTGCCCATCTTGACCAGTTGGAACTGTCAGCAGTTCATAAACTGGAGCTTGCACACAAGTATACAATTCCACAATGGATTGCTCCCTCTGTTCACTCCTTGACTCTTGCATCCCTATCTGCCATAGATGAGGATGAGGCACTCATCCTTGGTGTTAGAGTGTACTCAATTATTGCAAGAGCTCAGGAAGTCATGGAAACAGAACGACACACAATAGCAGCAGTACACCTGGCCTTTCCCTTCCCCCATCCCCAGCATGTAACATTTCCCATCATGCATGTTGCAAGGATGTCTGGACTCGTTTCTGGTGGCAGAAGGTTGCTCATCAGCTACTACACCCATACAACCCACTAGCCATCAGTGCATTAGTGGAGTATGTTGCCCAGCAGGCAAATCCTGATGGTCTTAACCTGGAGTGCAAAGCAAGCTTTGTCAATCAAGTGGTAGAAAGTGGTGGGCTTGAGGTGGAGGAGAACATTATCTATGGGGCCATCACTGCTGTAGAGGCTTATTTCAACACACTGTAACTACTGATTTTGTAAATCAATTCTGTGACTAGCATCAGGAAAAACCAACAGTGACACCATTCACTTGTTATCACTATACATTGCTATATTCCACTATTCATCACTAAAAATGCCATAGGGACAACTATGGGATCTATGGCACCACTACCATCCCAGTGACATATAGACACATATAGCTAAAAAAGAGGATAAATAGCAGGATTGAGCCACAATATTGCCATCCCAAGCTTTCCATACTTTGCCCTTTTGCTTTTCTTGCTTTGCTCAGGCATATCAATGAGGTAAGCATATTCCCATGATCCTGTGATCCATCCCCACAACTTTCATTATGGCATCATGATATATAGTTATAATAGTGCTACAGTTCACTATATATCAAATAGTGATGCACTTTTTCAGTCTAGAACAAATATTGCACATAGTGCTATAGTTCACTGTTATATCAAATAGTGATGCACTATTTCAGTCTAGAACAAGTATTGCACATAGTGCTATAGTTCACTATATATCAAATAGTGATGCACTATTTCAGTCTAGAACAAATATTGCACATAGTACTATAGTTCACTATATATCAAATAGTGATGCACTATTTCAGTCTAGAACAAATATTGCACATAGTGCTATAGTTCACTATATACATATCAAATAGTGATGTGCTATTTCAGTCTAGAACAAATATTGCACTGTCAGGTTTTCCTGATAGGCTATACACCACTTAAGAATTTCAGAGCAACTCTAAGCCCCCTGACTTGACAGCAGCATCATATGCATCCTTAATATGAGTAGAGAAATTGACAGCTGTCCCTTGACACAGGGTGCCTGGCCCTGCCAGAGTTGTCCCATGGCTAAATTCAGGGCAAAGGCACTAGGATTAAGTTAGCATGATCAGACACTGAGGTCAAGGTGGATGTAGTACCATAGCTGTGTCAGGTGCACAGCAGACAACAACATGAAGGGAAACATCAACATAATTCCCTCCCAAGGAGTGGGAATTCCTGGGACCAATCTTTGTGAGCTTGTGGTCACAAACTCTGTGCTCAGTGACCCAGTTGAATGCATAGGGGGCATACAACCTGTCCTTGTGAATGGGACTAGCCAATGAACAGACATGAGGATAGAGATTATCAGAGGGGAATATAGGATCACATATGCAGTATAATTTTGTGACATGTAAGCCTCAGCTGGTGCTCACTCAGCAGCTTGGAACTGCAATCAGCCACAAGGGAGATCCAAGTAGTAACCATGTTCTAAGTGCCCACAATTAGCATGGAATTGTGTTGGGGGAATGGCACTTACCACTGATATCTCCCTTGGATGCCATGGGTGGCAGACCAGCATCTGCAATGGCTGCCCTGGTTGGTGCCACAACCTCCTCTGGTAGTGTCTTAGTCAGGAGATTCCAGGTAAGAGCAAGGATGCCCAGGATGGCCCCATCCTTCTGTTGATGCTCATCATCAGTAAGGTTTTTACAAGTTTTTTGGGTCAAATTCTTGACAAGGCCAAAGACACATAAATGGCGAGCACCAGCATTCCAGCCATACTGGATAAGTTCCCTCCCATGATTAGGCTTGAAAAAGGTGAGTCAGACAGTAGATATGCAGCCAACCTGCACCACTTACACAAACACCTTTGCAGTCTTGGACAGCCTCAGATATGACTGAATTAACATACTTGAGTATGTCAGGACATATCCCACAGGCACCATGGATGACAACAAGCTCAATTTTTCCTAGTACATGCATATGGTCAAGCATACAAAATCAAACATAATATGAAAGACCCACCCTCAGTGTTCACAAATATAGCACTCTTTTGGGGAGTAACCACATACCAATCCTCACCTGGGGGTGGGACAGCAAGAGAGGGGGCAGTGAGGTCAGCAAGTAAGTCCTCATTGCCAACATCTACAAGAATGGTTCCCCTCTTGTGCTTGTCAGAATCCACATGGTTATGATAGATAATCTCAAAGTTGGGGATGGCCTCAGCCAACTTTGCATAGGGCAAAGTATCACCTTTAAGACCAAGATCTTTTGCCTTGGATCTCATCTTAGAAACATCCAATCCATACATTAGAAGTGGCACTTACCAGTGTCCACTTTGCACCTCACTCCACATTATGTTGCTTTTTCTGCCACTTTCTGTGTGCATGCACAGCCATGGACAGGTACAGTGGTGCAACATCAGAGTGACAAGCAAACAAATGCCAAAAGTCCTCCAGCTAGCCCAGCAAGTAGAAATCAAAATGTGTGTGGACATAGAGATAAATATATAGAGCTACTCACAGTTATAGCTGTATCACTGAACTGTGCCTGCACAGCAGCATGTACAATGCAATGGTCTTCTTGTGCTGAAAGTGCATTTGTCTGTAGAGCAGACATGAATGTAGAGTCTGCAGCTAAACAAGCAATGACTGTGGAGTATCAAGTATGTCAGAAACAATACCAGAGCATCACAGTACTTACACTCTTCCATATTACCCTTACTGGCCACCTTGGGCATGATGCAGTAGCAGAGTTGTAGTAGTGAAGGAATACATGATGAAATTTTTCAAGATGAGTATTGTATTTTGTAAGCATATGTGACTTGTGTCCATCCTGCAAGAAATTCATGTTTGTCCCGCAGTAAATATTTGTCCCGCACAAGATTTTTATTTGTCCTGCACAGGATTTTTATTTGTCCTGCACGAAATTTTTATTTGTCCTGCAGTAAACAACATTATCCCACATAACTATTTTTTGTGCAAATGTAATGCTATAGGCCTTTGCTTCAAAGACACAACTCTGTAAAATCTACTCAGGTGCATATATTTTATTTGACCTAGTGCTCCCATAGTCAACAAGGTATCATCTGAGTGACAATTAGGCCCATGCCTGTGGTGCTAGGTGGGGCTATGTGTTATGTCGATGCAAATTTCTGTGGCATGATCATATTACATAAGCATTTACTGCATGTTTCCCGCACACATCACCAAGTCCCGCACAGGTTTCCTGTCTGTCCCGCAGTAAACAACATTATCCTGTGTAACTATTTTTTGTGCAAATGTAATGCTATAGTGGTGTTCCTTTTAATGGTAATTTCACAACATCCTCCTCTCCATGCGCAGCCCCGTGGAGTATGCCAGCATGTATCCAGACTTACAGCCTTATCAGGAAATTTCCTATATGCAGACATCCTCCTCCTTGTTTGTGAGTAAATGAGTAATGAGTTAGCATGTCCGAGCGGATTATCACCCACCTTCCACTGCTACTAGTAGCGCGTCCTACATCGCTTACTGTTTAAAAGGAGACGATGAGAACCGGCATTTATCCCCCATTACTAGTCAGTCATGGACCTTGCTATCCAATTCATTCTGCAACTCACTCCAATCGCCAATATAGGCGCAGTGGATGACTATGTTCGCGTCCTAGCATATTTGGTCAAGTACTGGGAATGGGACATTGACGCGGTACGTCACTACCTCTTCTCATGTCCACGGCACCCTCTCATGTGAGGACAGTATCGAGGTTACCTGAAGTATGCTATCATTACCACATGTCTTGTCTTTACCGTCAATGTCGTCCATGTAGCCCAAACATTCGCGCCGACCACGCTTACACAGTCCTTTGTGTGCTGGCCTTTCTGACCATGGCGGAGTGGCTGCACTTGCGCTACAGCGGCTCGATCCCCGAAGAATTAAGGGTATGGCACCATTCTCTCCTCCACGTATTCAAGTCGACCGAGTCGTGTAGGAACGTATCTATGCCATAGGCCGCCGTACTTTCGCCGTCCTCGCTGCTATCCCCCGCTTAGGTGTCATCATCATCCGAATCCTCGAAATTGTCGCGATCGCAAACTCTCCGCCTCTCGCATGCAGCCTTATACTGGCGAGCATGTTCCCTGCTTTGATATGCCCAGTGGTACTGTCAAGCGTTCAAAAATTAAAAGTGTGGATCGCCAGTAGAAGGGAAAAACGACGTGAATCTGAACACAATGGAGCTGAGGCCATAACCTGGGTTGTGATGGATCGCTTCGAGAGTGAGGTATGGGTGAGGCCTATACACTTTGATGCTTACTGATGAGGCACTTAGGCCGTTCTGGCTCAGACTATGACTGAGGGCATCGAGGGCTTGCTCCGTCACAACGGGCATCCCCTTTCGTCTGAGGAGCGGAGTGGGTTTGACCCGGTAGCTGATCAGCGCATTTGACCTCGCTATGTTAGCCATCATGTGCTTCACCCTACAATGTTCGAGAAGAGAAGAGGTGACTTCAAGACATAACTATCCTCTATAGTCTACTGCGTTCGTTATCTCGTACCATTCCCTGTTTTTTCACCCGCTACACCATACCTATATGCACCGTACCTCCTTCAGAATCGTGCGGGCATGTTTCTTTGTGAGCCAGGGCGCGTTCTTATATCCAAGGATTCAGCGAGTGAAACCCGCAGGTGTACCATAAATCCAAGCAGCAGAGATGTCTTCGTAACCATTCCGATGCCTTGCAACCTTCTACCGTGTCAAGACAATATCATCACTTCGAGCCATTGACCTTCGACCGTCCTCTGTCGTTCTTTCGGAATTGATGATAAACCCAAGAGAATACTGCACTTGCCGACTTTCGCAGTAACTGTGGGGATCCAGATCTATCACTGAAACTGTAAAAACATTGTATGTTGATGTAGTTGTTCCCAAATGATATCAAATAGAAATTGTAATATATTGTAATATTTAGTCATATAATGGCAGTATCATATGTGATCTCAAGTGGATTGACTGGTCATAGGTATCATCCATTCAGCTCATGATATGCCAAGATATGATACATCTCATTTGGTTATCAGCAGCTACCTGAGTTAGAATGACAAGCATTGTGTAATCTGTAGAGTGTAAGCTCAATCGTGGGAGTTATCAATAAGATAATTGTATTTTTCCCTCACCCTATCAGCTCAGGTATTTATACTGTGTGTGAATTTTATTCTAGAATAGTCTACTATGATAGAGAATATTCTGTTACCTTAGAGTGCCTTGTATGAGGTGCTGGTACCTACTACATGATACCAACACTCCCCCTCAAGCCAGGGTCATACCCATTTCTTTGGTATGCCTCTCATGCTTGTCTCTCAGTAGTGCTTTCATAAATATATCTGCTGTTTGGTACCTGTCAGAACAATGACAAATTTCAACCTTCTTTTGGTCTATCTTCTCATGTGTGTTATGTGCTGGAATACCTCACCTGCCAAAAGTGACAAGTGTTGGCACTGAGGTGGTTAAGCAATCAGTGTGCTTGCAGTATTGCCAGGGTTTACCTCAAGGGCTTAATAGTTTTACCCCTCCTATGGCCAGGCAAGTAATGACTGAAATACTGGCCAGACCAGGGATCGAACCTGGGTCCTCCCACTAGTACTGGGGTGCCTTACCACTAGGCTACCTGACTGTTCCTACCCTGTCTAGAGTGTGGATTCTCATCCCAACACTCCCCTTAGAAGCCACACTCACCCCCTCCATAATTAGGTAATGGGAACTGCTTGGCTCATACCTGGCCAACAAACCCATGGACGCCCTAATATGAGTGGCCTTTTGTGTGCCTCTAGTAGGGACCAGCTTCCAGTGCCATCGGGGCTCATAACCTAATGACTGAAAATACTGGCCAGACCAGGGATTGAACCTGGGTCCTCCCACTAGTACTGGGGTGCCTTACCACTAGGCTACCCAACCATTCCTACCCTGTCTAGAGTGTGGATTCTCATCCCAACAGCAAGCAGTTCTGAGAGAAGCAAGTTCTAGGAAAAGCTATCCTGGTTGCAAGGTAGCTAAAAGCTGGGATTTACAGGTATGTCCCTATGAGTATATACTGCTCTGCTCTGTGAGACAGTCTTTGGCAGAGTCACATAGAGAATGCACTCATGAGAACAAATATGCATCAAGTCAGAGATAAGGGGCATAGCCTACATACCAGCAAAGGGAGGGGAGATGCATTGAGGACACATCTAAATGAAATAGTGTCCAAAAAGGAAAGTGACTCATCACAGAAGAATATGAAATGATAAGCACAAGTCATGTCAATCAGAGAAGGCCAATCGAGGGAAAGGGAAGCCATATAAGGAATGGCATATAGTAGAGTCCAGAAAGGGAAGGCATAGGGTCATGTAAGTGTCGAGGGACACATCGCATGTACAACTAGAAAAGAAAGATAAGTCTGAAAAGGGGAAAAAGTATGATGTGGCATATCATTACCCCCCTCTCAAGGCTGAAACACTGGAGAGGCAAGTAAGAGCATCCAGGGGCAGCTTGATTTAAGGTTGGGAGCTTGATCACAATTGTTGGTAGGGAAGATTTAGATGGGGCCCCAACATCTTACCATTGGATTGGTTGGAGATTGATGACAATGGCAAGGAGGGCAAGGAAGCACAGTTCCTGGGAGGGTCCACTTAGAGCCTCTTCCATTTGTGCACCTGATGTGTCTGAGGCAGGTACAGTTGTAGCAGTGCATACCCCAAAAGGGGCTGCTCCAGTCAATCTGCTTCCTGCTGGAAAGGGTTTTCAGGAGGTTGTTGTCATAGGGGATGATGAGGAAAGAGCTGCTGAGGTGGGGAAGTGGAAAAGGGGACTGTGCATTCAGAGTGTAGGGTAGGCATAGAGCTTGTACAGCTGAGTTGAAGTAAGCTGAGTGGAGGAAGTTCCTCCAGTTGATGTAGCTGACATCACCACCAAGAGAGCATTCTGCGAGAAGGCTGGCAGTGTGGTCAAGGAGGGTGTGAACTCCCTTGAGCCATACAGAGTTTCTGTGGGAAGCGATGTCATCATTGAGTCCATAGGTGGTGCTGCTGTCATCTGAGTCTGAAGACAAGCTAGAGCTTGTTGGTTTCCTCTTGAGGCTAGCTCCACCAGGCAGTGAAGCTCCTCCCTGGTCCAATCCTCTTGTGTCACAATGGTTTGGCCAATCTTCTGTCCACAATGGTGGAGATAATCCACTGAACTGAAGAGTCATTTCTTGTTGTGCTGTGACAGGAGGTTTAGGTCCAAAAGGTTCTGTGCTCTTGCCTTTGTCACATCCGAGAGCTGGTGCTGGGTCAACAGCTTGAGCAGAGTGGGGGCAAAAGTCTCAAAAGGATTTCCACAGGTCTTCTCCAAACTCCATGAAGGTGAGGTTCACCACAGTGTGTTGGATGTCTCCAACATCATCAATGTTGTCACCTGTAAAAAGGTCTAGGTCTACCTTCTTGGGAATGTGAATGTGGCCAATGATGCCTTCAGTGACATTGAAGAGTTGAGGAACATGAGTGGCTATGAATTCTGAACCTCTGTAGATTTGAGACAGCATCCGAAGGTGGTCATGATGTTCACCTGCTCTCCAGCCAAGTGAGTCCCAGTGCTCAAAGTTTTCAAGCACCTGCAGAACACAGAGGAGCTGTTCTGGTGAGGGTACCAAGCTTGTCTTGGCCTTGGCAGGGGAGTTGACCTCTTCTGCTGTTTGTTGCTGAGTGAGTTTTGGGGTGACATTTGCAGGGGGTAGGTTAGTGGTCACATCAGAAGGGGTTGTCTCTGGATCAGGGGTTTGGGAGATGGGAGAGGCATCAGGAGATGAGGCAGGGGTGTGACATGAGCGATAGGAGCCAAGTCGGAGATATGGGCATTGTTTGGATAAGGCAGAGGGGTAGGGGGCAGTTTTAGAAATTCAGGCCTTTCTCTTTCCCTTGGAATGGGTGAGAGAGCAGACCATGAATTGGGTGTTGGGGTTTGGAAGGGGTCCTGGTGCACTGGCAGTGACCTGGTCCCAGTATTCCTGAACAGCTGTGATGTTGCAATCTGAGGGTGTGGGTTGTACTGCAGAAGGGGGTGGCGAAGATGTGAAGTCAAAGTCATCGGAAAAGGTGATATGGGAATTTTCATAGTCCAATAGGGTGAATTTGTCAAAGGTAGAGAGGCGTTCAGAGTTGTGTTCATGGGACATGGCTGAGAGGAAGTTTTGGTTGTGTCTCTGGTAGGAATGGAGGATCTCAAGGGCATTATATAGGTTTTCCTCAGGTTCCCAAGTGTTTGAGGAATGTCCATACCCAGTCCATTTGACCAAGTATTGGAAGGTTTGTTGCTTGGCAGTCCTCTTAGGTGCAGAGACATGTCCTTTTTGCTTCCTTTGTGAGCCCATGACTCAGTGTTTGAGAATGTTCTCAACTTCCCATTCAGGTAAGTCATTGATCAGATCAGGGAGGAGTGGCATTTCAGCTCTTCCATATTTGTCATTTTCTTCGAAAGGGTAGATCCATGACATGTGAAACACCAGGTGTATTTGCCATGTTTCAGGGATCTTGAGCTGAACTGCCATGGGGGAAATTACTTTCATAATTTCAAATGGTCCTACCCATTGAGGTGCCAGCTTCATGCTTGGGATGTCCCTTTTTAGGGTAGATGTATCTAGCCATACTAGATCACCTTCCTTCAGGGGAGTATAAGGTCCCTTGCTTCTTGTGCACATGGCTTCTTGGGTGGCCTTGTGCACAAGAAGTGCTGAATCTCGATTGGTGGCCAGTTGTTGCATGTGATCATCAACTGTGGGCACATCAGTGGTTTTTGACACAGAAGGGTAGGGTGCTGGGTCATATCCATAGAGAGAATAGGGTGTTTGATTATGAATGGAATGGACCCTGGAATTGTGTGCAAACTCAGCTTGAGGTAAGAACTGAGCCCAGTCTTCTGGTTGGGCATCACAGTACATCCACAGGTAGGTTTTGATCTCTTGATTTATGCATTCACTTTTGCCATTGGTTTGAGGGTGGTATGCTGTGGAAAGTTTTTGTTGGATACCAATGTAGGCAACTCTTCTTGTGAGAGCACAGGGGGAAAGTGGGGAAAGCTGTAGGATAAACCTAGGCTTGTCCCAAGGGGTGCTGAGTTGGAAGGAGATGGAAGGGAGGGCCAGAAGGTGAGAGAGGATTTTTCTTGGTGGTCAGAGGGTACTGGCAGCAAGGAACTTGAAAATCTGCCTTAAGAGGGTGCAGGATAACTTCTGGGGACTGGGGGTATTTTCTGGAAGGCGGAAACTCGAAAGGTGGCGATTCTGGGGGCTATGGGATGCAGGGAACTCAATAAGACCAAAAATGAAGCACTGGAAGATGCTGGAGACTTGAAAAACACAGAGGGACTTGACTCAAAATACTCAGAGACTCTTAGACTCACAGATAGTGACTCCAAAAAAGTGGGTGGTTATTTTTCTAAGTACAGCGGAGTTTTTGTAGCATAAGGACAGTGGTTTCTAAGGTAAAATTGGAATAAACTGGATCTGTCATATGTCAAAAGTAATAAGAGAAAAGATAAAGGCTGACGTTTTTGACAGTCACATGCACTGCAGTGAAGTCATCAAAGATGAAACAATCAAGGTCCAGGAATTGAAGGTAAGTAAAGAAGAAAGGGTATGGCTACATACTCAGATTGAAAGGAAGTGCAGTGGTGGCTGGTGGCAATTTCATTAATGGGCCTGGGATGTGGTGGGTGGCATTACTAAGCAGGTGACAGCCTTGGTGCTTGTAGAGTGGATATAGCCACCGAGGGGCTGGGATGACATGTGACAGGTCAGTAAGGGTCACTGACACATGGTGTTTAGCAGTCACATGAAGGAAGGAGGTATGTGTGTTAGGAGACAGGCTTAATACAGTAGCTGGTGAGTCAGCAGTGATTTTGCTGGCAGGAGTAGGGGTGTGACAGAAGGTGTGACATTAGCATACATGGTGATGTTTCTAGCCAAGGGAGTGTCATAATGCATGAGCGAGCAGCTACTGAGAGTGAGAAAGGCCACTAAGGGAGCTCTGTAGCTTCAGGGAGTATAGACTCCCTACACCAAGGGCCTCATAAAGTTTGGAAGTGAAGGCAGATGTGAATTGTGGACCCCTATCAGATATTACTGCATCTGGGATGCCATATCTGGGGTGCACATAGCACAGGAAGAGATTTGCCAATTTGACAGAGTCACAAGTCTTGTTGCACAGGACCAGTACCATGCCCTTGGTGAGTCCCTGGTCCATGATGGTGAGAATGGAGTCATATCCTTCTGATTCCAGAAGATTGGTAATGAAGTCCATGGAGATTTGTTTGAACAGGAAGGGTTTTTTTGCCATGTCATTGGGAGTGACAGGGGGTGTGAGAGGGTGAGTGATTACCTTGTTGGCTTGACAGCCTGGGCAACCCTTCACATACTCTCTTACCTGCTTCCACATTCCAGGCCACCAAACTTTGTTTTTCATCTTCCATATCATTGCTTTCACTCCTGGGTGCCCAGCTGCTGCTAGATCATGATTATCCCAGAGGTACTCATGTTGGAGGGGAGGGGGAATGTAAAGTCAACCTTCGCATCGCTTGGTTTGATCGTTCTCCTCCTTTATCTTGTCATTGCTTGTGAGCATTTCATCTTCCAGTGTCGTCTCCTTTATTTTGTTGAAGAGATCTTGAGATATTTTGCAAGTGTGGGCTGGTTATCATCATAGAGCATTGTGACTCCCCTATGTGGGTGGTCTAATTCCCTTAATAGGTTTCATAGCCATATTATTTCTTGCATGGCATTAGCCATGGAGATATACTCAGCTTCTGCCATGGAGAGGGCAATGTGACTCTGCTTCTTCAAGTACCATGTGACCATACCTCCATTTAGTATGGATACATATCCTGAGATCAATACTCTGTCTTCATCATTGGCAAAGTCTGCATTGGAATACATAAGTAGTTGATTGTGTGTTGGGCTTGATTTATCTGCCCTATAGTTTATTCCAGCTGTCCTAGTCCCTGCTAGGTACCTGAGGACTCTCTTGGTTGCTCCCTAGTGTGACATGTCTGGGTTCATGGTAAAAGATGCAAGTCTATTAACTGTGTATGTGATGTTGGGTCATGTGGTGACTGAGGCATACAGAGGTGCCTGATCAACATTGCTGCAGGAGCTTTCTCCCTTGGACTCACTCTTAGTTAATTTAGTATTTGGATTGAGTGGGACTTTTACTGCATTCACATTCTCTAGACCATATTTCTGCAGCAGTCCCTCTATGTACCTCATTTGGGTAAGCATGAGGGTTCCTGCAACACAGTCTCATGTGATTTCTATCCTGATGATCTTACTCAGGGCCTGTCATATCCATGACACTTAAGCTAGGGATTACTGTCTAATGGACTATGTTTCTCAGTAGATACTTTCCTTTTCTGAAAGTTCACCCTCATTTGTACTAGAGCCTTTCCAGTAAAACTCCAGAAACTCCAGAAACTCCTGACTCTGGACCTCAGTAGTTACATATACTCTGGACATAGCCTTTTTAGTACTTTTGGTCTAGCCTTCAGACTTTTGGATTGTCTGATACTCTGGTACAGCCTGTAGGAACATTGACAACATTCTGTACTGCCCTCTGGAGTTTTGTTACCTGGACATTGCCTTGGAATGTTCTCTCTAGTATATAAGACCTTGTACATATGTTGTAGGACCTCAGCTGGAATATCAACTAGATCAGTCTCAAGTCAAACTCCTGTCTACCCTCAGCATACCCATGACTTGTCCAAGGGCACAGCACATAAGCTGAGGCCAATTGGGTGTTGCTCCCTCTGACTCCTCTGGACACTACCCTACATCTCCACTACTCCAGAGTTTCTAGGGTTTCCTGTGCTCACTCCAGAGTTCCCACACTCTCCCTGGGGTTTTTCTGGAGTTTGCACCAACTATTGTTTAGGGTCCAGACCCCTTGGGATATGGTTCTGACAGGGCCCTGAGGTCTGTCACCTCAAACATACTTTGTAGTTCTATTTTTAGTTTATTCATTAGTTCAATTGTATTGGTGATGAGTATTAGGTCATTTACCCATATGGTTATTATCTTGATTGTGGTCTCAGTCTTCCATATATAGACACACAGGTCTGACTGTAGATGGGTGAACTTCACAGTCTGTAGCTGTCCTCATTCCACTCTCATCCAGATTGTTTTAATCCACACAATGTTTTGATTAGTTAGCATAGACATCTGGTGTCATCATCATAGCCTTTGGGTTGTTCCATATACATCTCTTCCTTTAATTTACCATTTAGGTACATGCCCTTTACATCCATCTGTTGGATCTCCCAATCTTGGGTGATGGCTAATGATAAGATAAGATGGATAGTTTCCAATCTTATGACAGGTGAATATGTGTTTTTATAGTCCATGCCCAGTACCTGAGAGTACCCCTTGGTGACCAGTCTTGCCTTGTATTTTTGGAGTATCCCCTCTTTGTCATACTTTCAGGTAAATATCCATTTATTGGATATGAGCTTACAGCCCTCTGGTGGGTTGACTAACTCCCACATGCCTTTATCTTGTAGTTGCTTCAATTCAGCCTCTATGGCTTTCTCCCATTCTGGCTAGTCAGGCACTGCTTTTGCCTCTCTTAATGTCTTAGGATCATTTTGTCCTAGTGTAGACTGTTGAATGCTAGGTAGACTCACTCAGCAGATGTGAGTTCCCAGTTATCTGGCTCATCATCTACTTCCATGCTGTCATCTAAATTGAAGGGGTCATTGCTATTCTTATTGGGCATGTACCTTAATCTCTTATCCAGCCTTGTGGGCTCATCATGAGGCTCACCCCCTTTTCTCTTTAGTTGGAGCTTAAAGCTTTCACCAGGCTTCTGTACACTCCCTTCCACTCCCCCTGTAGGTGGTACATATGTAAGTCTGGCATGGGCAGCAACTTGTCTTTGTGAAAATGGTAAATGCATGAAGTTTTTATTTGTTTCATTCATGTATCAAAGTACTGAATGGCTCATGGTCCATCTAGGAATCCTACAAATGGGAATGGGTGCAACTTGGCCCATAGTTTCAATGTTGTTGGGCTTTCATCCCCAGTGAGAATCAGACCTACCCAAGAACTCAAACCCATGTGCATCTGCAGACCCATGCAGTGGCTACATCCTTCTTGCCAAACACAATAAAAAACCTGTTGTGCTCAAGGAGAAGATGCACAAGTCATTGCAGAATACCTCAGACTTCCCCATGTATCCAAAGTATGGCATTGGGCACATCTTCTGCTGCCCAATGGTCAGATTGCCTGCTCTGAGTTTCAAGAGCTGTGGAGGGCACCAGAAGGCATGTGTGTGGCTCACAATGTAAAGGTATATTGAACTCTTCAATGCTCATCCAGTAACTCATGATAAATTCAAGGTTACTCTCAATGGTGAAGCCCATATTGCAGAAATATGATACTTTGTGAGATTGGTTGCCAGGACTGTTGAAAACCTTGCTGACAATGACAATGGTGAAGACTTTGATGCCCTGGGCCACATTCAATTTGAAAATATTGCTCTCATCACACTGTATTCCCATCCCCATCCCCACCTACTTGAGCAATCTTATGGCATCCTAGTTCACATTGCATTCACCCACATCAATCTTCTCCCCATCTGGACCACCACAACTATCTTCCATACACTTGACAGCTTCTGGGAAGGCCATGAAGGCTTCATACAATGTGATAGAACTATTTTGTGAGATCTCTCAGAATGCACAAGGCTGACAAGGGGGCCAATTCACATTGAAAGCCTTGTGCTTCATAGGGATAGTGTCCTTTGGAACACTGCAAAGGTTGACCAGGTTTGCATTAATGGCAATAGGGGGAGTCTTCTTGTCATCAGAGGACTCCAACTCCTTGGCACTTTCATTGGGCAGATTGGAACCATTATGGCTGCTAATGTGAGATTAAGAAACCATGCTGCATATGACCTACTGTGGCTTGGGGACAAAACACTGCAAGCATTTCACAATTTTTCATCCCAAAATATGCTGAAAAAATTGAAAAAAGAGATACTCTTTTATTTCAGCTGTTTTCAAAGAAAAAAGGTGAATATAATGTAATGTTTTCTTTGTCTTTTCTGCCAAAAAACATGAATTAATGGTAATGCCCATTAGGTTCTTCACTAATGGGTATTAGCATCAATCAATGTTTTTTAGTAAATCATGCAAAGAAAACAAAGCATTATTATTGCCTTTTCTCTTTGAAAACATGTGTCAAAAAGAGTATCTCTTTCTTCAATTTTTTCAGCATGTTTTTTCAAGAAAAATTGTGAAATGCTTGCAGTGAAAACCCTTTCTTCAATGTTGGTTGTCAGTTTTGCTGTATCTTGATCAAAAAGGTGAGTATATGCATGGTGTGTGACATACTATATTCACTTGGAGGGGCTGTGGGATCCCTGTCTTCATTGTCAGAGTCCACAGTGACACTCTTTGATGGATTCTTCAGATGTAGGATGAGTCTCTGTAGGACAGTGGTTAAGTGACAAATGAAATAGTGTAGTGGTTAGTATGTGTGGATTGGTGTCTTGAGGAGTAAAATTGATGACATATGCAGGCCATCCTTGCAGAGTATTGTCAACTTTGAGTACAATAACATTTTCTATAAGCTGCACAGTTGATCTTGTAGTACTTAGCAACAGCTTCCTGGAAATATATATTATTTGTTGTTCTGCTCAGCCATTCCTGAGTTATTTGCATTTCTGCATGTGTGCTCCCCAGTGACCTTTTGAGACCCTTCTGAGACTTCTGAGGCACACAGGATGCCAAATCCCCCCCACTATTCATTTCCCCATTGTTACCTCCACATTTTTGTGGTTGAGTGAGGCTGTGTACCCTGGTTTTAGATGTTTGAGGTTGCATGGGGCAACTAAGAGCATATTTTTTGTGCTTAGGAGTCTCATTTTGAGCATGAAGCTCAATCATATCCACCCTTGTCTGTCATACCATATCCTGCCACTGTTGCTTGCTGTTGCCTGCAGTCATTTCTGTTGTTACAATTCAGATTATCCCTCAAAGGTTATTTTCTTTAGATTAGGAAAGATGTATATAGGTGTTGTAGGGCCCAGGCAGTATTCAGGACAAGGTTCCCCCTTGAAAATAATGCCACACTGGGCATGTCTCCTCAAGCCTGCTGAAGGAAAGTGAGTGCAGTTTAAGCTACAGGTGTATCCTGAGATTCCACACTCTCCTTGCAAGTTACAAAGGACCATCTCCCAGTCACAAGCCTGCTTTGAACAGCTTGTGCCATTGTCAGTTGCTGGTGTGTGCTCCTAGTCCATTGTGATGGTTTCACAGACACCTTTGCATCTTCTGTAGGCCTTGGCTGGTTCCATACCAGAATGGCAGCCAGGCAATTCATTTGGGACAGTTCTCCAGTACTCTTGAGAGGGCAGGCACTCCTGGTAAGCACTCTCAGTCTTATTTAAGAAGAGGCTCCCAGGAATATGGGTTGCTGTTTTGACATGAAGTCAAATGCAAAGTGGAACTATGTATGTGAACAGAACTCAGTCTCTGATGGGTATCAAAGCCTGAGGTCCAAAGGGAAAAGAAGTGCCAAAAATATATGGGCACATTACATAATCACTACTTGCTGTAAGTAGGTAATCTCCAACATGCCCCCTCAGTGAGATAAGTGAGAGAAATGAAAAAATGTGTATGATGCCTGCACTGTAGCTGCATGTGTGAGATTACAGCTGTTTTTGAAAGTATGCAGAAAAGTCATTTTGAGTTAGCTGTCAGAAACAGCCACATAAGGACCCCAGAAGCACCTATGTAAGCCTGTAGTGTATATGTATGAATAACCACTGCACACAGAAATTAGGATATATCTGGAACAGCTGGGAATATTGGCATGCAAGTAGTATCCTTGGAGAGCTATCATTGGGTAGTATATACATGCCAAAAAGTGAAAAGTATAATGTAGAAATGAATAAGATACAGGGTACAGAACTATCTACCTTCAGTTGGCATGAAAAAATGGAATAACTTTGGAACAGCAACTGTGCATATCCTGTCTTTTGTATTGTCTAATAGGTATCAGGAAGTATATCAAGATCTGCAAAAGGTGGAAGGTTTGGTGGGGAAATGGGAGAGTTACAGGCCAAATACAAAAGGGGGGAGGAGGACAATGGTGTAGCAATGGGCAATCACTGGGTGAATCACTATCAGAAATGCAAGGAAACTATGTAGAGATGTGCATAGAACACAAAGAACAAAGAATGGATGGAACACATGCACCAAGTCCCATGATATTTGCAAAACCATCTGATAATGCCTCTGTCCACATGATAGGCTATATCCCCAGAATGGCTGAGGCTGCAGTAGTGTATGATGCACCAGTTGAAAGCCCTTGGCAGGTAGTACACAGCCTCCACTGTCTCCTTTCAGTTCTGATAGTGTTTAACCCAGTGATTGCTACTGGCAGGATACTGCCTCTTCCATCATGCAATGTCTCTACTCCTCCATCCTCTGGCAGATGCCAGTTGTCATGGGAGGGAAATGGTCTGTGCTGATGGATATATTTGTTGAGTTCATCCCATCCTCACTGCATACATTGTGGACTTTCCAGAGCAATGTCTGGTGGCTTGTAATGAAGAGAGTCAATGTCCCTGCTGCTTGGTCCAGTCCAATAAATGTGGTGACCTTGAGGAATGCACAAGTCACAGTATGGCTGATACATACAAGACCCTGCAATGCATGTGAAAGATTAAGCAATCAAGAAAGTTTGATACCAAAGGTTTGCATGCAGTCTTCAACCCATTTTGGAAGGAGCTTCCCTTCACTGATATCTTCACTTGCCTCACACCCAATATTCTCCATCAGCTCCACAAGGGCATCTTCCATGACCACCTTGTTCAGTGGTGCATATCAATTGTCAGTGAGAAGGAGGTTGATGCTTGCTTCCAAGCCATGACTCAATACCCTGCCCTGTGCCACTTCAAGAAAGGTATATCCTCAGTGTCCCAGTGGACTGGCACTGAACACAAAGAGATGCAAAGGGTATTTGTCAGTTTGTTGGCCAGTGCAGTGGAGGACCATGTTCTCATGGTTGCTCACTTGCTTCTTGACTTTATATATTATGCACAGTTGCAACAGCACACAGACACCACCCTTGCAGTGATGGAAGAGAGCCTGAAGACTTTTCATGATTACAAACATGTTCTTGTTGAGCTAGAAGTGTGTGAAGACTTCAAAATGCCAAAGATTCACTCTATGCAACATTACATCTCCTCAATTTGTGCACTGGGCAGTGCTGATGGCTACAATACCAAGTATCCCAAATGATTACCCATTGACTATGTAGTAAGGATGGTTATCAGGCAAGCAACAAATGCAATTATGTGGAGCAGATGGCCTTGTGGCTTCAACACCAAGAGGCCATGCACTGTAAGAGTGCCTACTTGGCCTGGAGGAAGTCTCATGTGGTCCCTCTTGAGGATGGACTTATGGATGCTGATGGCACCTTTGAGATGCAGCATATGTGTTTTCTCAGCCTTGGAAACTAACCTTTCCATTAACACTGCTCCATGCCAACAAAAGTTCACTACAAAGTGGCAAAGACCCCACCTCATCATCAAGTCTCTGTTGATAGTATAGAATGTGACTATGGAGCATTTGAATTCATCCCTGTGCTTGAGTGCTTCCTTTCCTCTCACTTGAGATGACACCAGGTGATACAGCCTATCAGGTTGGACAGGTTCAATGTGTACCACCATATGTATGTTGAGACAGGGCCTAGCATCTTCACAGGACATGGCCAAACCTTCCAGAAGATCCATGCATCACCTAACATTGCCACCTGTGGTCATAAGAATGAAACCCCTGCTAGATTTGACACCATGTTCATACTGGAGGAAGACCATACACATGCAGATACTATCATACTGAACAGTGCATATATACTAGCTCACTGCCATAGTACCATGACTGCACTAACTATTCTGTCTCAAGATATGCAGCTGGCCCAAGTTTGCATTGTATTCAAGCTACCAGAGTATCTTGGGACTTACCCTCATCCACTTGCATATGTTGAATGGTTCACCACACTTCAGCATTGGGATCCCATGTCCAGTCTGTACATTGCCTCCCATTCCACATGAAACCATCACCACAATGTTTCCATGATCAGCATTGACTGTATCATTTGACCATGCCACCTGCAGGCATGGTGTGGAAAGGAGATCAGCAGGGATGGACTTTGGCCAATGTTCTGGAGAAAGCAACATCCTTCTATGTTAATTCATACATTGACTTGGATATGTTTTTAGCATTACAGTAGTCTGTCTATTTCTTAGACCCAGCTCTATCTGTATGCCCACAGCCCCTTGAATGCAAAGGCATGCACAAATATTGCTTGTGCACAGCTAATCAGATTCATATTTGTTGGCTTCATGTTTCTCATATGAGTTCAGGGTCCAGCCTTCATAACTATGTACATAGGCTACTTTGTCTCAGTAGGATTCATAGAGTGCTATGATGTCTACAACATCCTCCCAGTACATTCTCACATCACTATGACAGCTATGTCATACTTTGTGTCACTCAGTGACAGCATCATATCAATATGGAACATGTGCCTTATGTTATATAGTGCCATGGCAACTATATGTCATTATGTACATACCTGATGCATGTGGCTACATGTCAAATTGTTTTTCCTGATGGACTGGGGGGTTTTCCATGGATGCATCAGCAAGGATATTCTCATACTGGCTAGTCATGTTGATGGCTGCACCATC
>JANFAE010000521.1:0-66166 GCA_024613145.1 Pisolithus marmoratus | reverse complement strand
TTGCGAGTTAAAGTGTGAGTGCCATAGAATCTTCATTATTCCTTGCTGACGAAACGGTGGTGACCACGCGGTCAATGTCATCCAAGACGCATCATTGTCAGGTGTGTAGAGGCAACTACCGGGCGAACCATGGTTATTGTCTGGACCATATGGAAGTATGCAAGATACACGGAACGACCTACTACAAGAGTACCACAACCGGATATCCGAGGAAATGCACCCCTTGTAATCAAGGTGTAGGTTTCACAACATTTGTACATCACTCTCCTCCAATCCTCACTGCCACTCCAGTGAGACCCACGTTATGCCTCTTCTCCAAGTCACACTTCCACTCAGGCTAGGTCCTAAGAAATGGGGGGGGCTAGTGACGGCTTTCCCTGGAACTTGCCTGATCATGTATATAGATGTAGTTTGTAGGCTACCATCTAGTGACATCGACTTCTTACTTCCCGGTTCCCGAACAAATTCACCTTGGTACTCTTGGTAACGCAGGTGTGATTGCGTATGAAGAAAATGAGGAGGAGTGGGGGATGCCATTCCTAATGCTTTGCTTGGAATCTCAAGACCTGAGCCGAGCCGAGCCGAGCCGAGCCGAGCTGTTGGGATGGCCCAGGAGGGGTGCTCATGGCTCGGCCCTGACTTCTGTGAAGCCCTGAGCCATAGCTTTGGTGACTGTGGGAGTTACCACTTTGCCTCCTTGATTCATATTGTATACTCAATTACCAGGTTATGGTGTCAAATTATGCATCATTCATGACAACTGTAGTGTACCTGTTGGAGATAGAATCACCCAGTGTGACGTATATTTTGGTGCGAGTATTTCTGCTTACATAAGCACTTAAAGTGCACTTAGTACTTATGCTTTGGTACTGTTCCTCAGTAGTTGAGTCACTACTGAGGGTAAGCCTACATATTCTTTATAGTATACTACTTACTGATACCTTGTAGCTGCCTACAGGTACTTCAATATATGCAGGAGTTGAGTCACTACTGCATCAGAGAAAAAAAGCCTAACTACATAGGCCTATGTAGACTTTATAGCATCAATAGCCTGGTATTAACCCCCCAATATGTAGTCACTGTAGCCAGAGGGGTGCAATATGTAGTACTTCAAAGTACTGGTAGTTTCCCTGAAAGTGTGTTTGCTACCATAGTTAGTGTGCTATGTAGGCTACCCAGACTATGTATTTACATACAGACACCCCACAGATTCATAGTGGTGTGCTACTGCCAATACATACATACTACAAGCCATAGACCTCAGTTTTTGATGAGCTTCTATCAAGCACAATATATATATATATATCTGAAGTATACATATTTCCATTTTGTATGGTATCAGCTTTGGCAGGTTGGCATGTGCATATTGTTTACTATGTACATATACCCAGAAAGAGTGACTATAGCTCCCCTAATCTAATCAGACTTGTCCTCAGTAGTCATTCCATCCTCATGTTCCTTGATAGCTGTAGCAATGATGTGTGTGGATACAGTTACTTCAGCTGGTGCTGAGAGGTGTCCTGCACCAGAATGAATGCTATGATACATGAGACTTTTAACCATGATCATTAATATGTAGAATAGTCAGGACACACACCACCCAACATCATAAAGCCTTGTGCAAATGCTAGGCAAGGCATTGTACAGTTTCATGGCATCCTCACATGCACACAAGCACTTGAGATGTGATTCATACACACCATGGTACTCTTGTATTGTAAAGGGGATATCTGTTTGTGTACCTGTCACCCACTCATCTATACAACATTCAATCTAATAGACCAGTTGTCAATATTTGTTCATCATGCCTGCTCAGGAAAAATGCACTGCCACTAGGACTAATGCCAGAGCCAGCAATGGGAACAGCTTGAAGTAGTTGTGGAACACAACTCCATTGTCATGTTTGTTCACAAACCACATGGTGTTGACAATCTTCTGTATGAGCAGTGCCTTCAGAAAACCCTGTAACCCATCTTCATTGGCTGACATATGTTATGTACCATGTGTTGGTATTCACTGTGATAAGTAAATGACAAATTGAACCTTGAAGGCAAAATTCATGCCTTCTTTAAGGCCTTCCACTAGAGCCTGATTATTCTTAATTGCATTCTTGCTTTGGCTACTGTGGAAACCAAACACAACCTTGATGAGTGGATGGGAGTTTTGTCTTGAGCTGACTGCAGACTTGTTATCTGCAACTGGTGACCTATAATCATGTAAAGTATATCAACATATAAAAAAGTCACAATCACTTACAAGTTTAACCAACTGAGGGTTCACACCTATGTGTCTGAGCCCAAGACACATCCAAGAGCAAGGTCTCCATGGTGTGATTAGGCATAGGACCTTTGGCACATAAATGTGCATGATAATCACCAATCACAGTCATCACAAATTCCTGAGTCACATCATCATAGTCACTGGTATAGGGATATAGGGATGACCTTCATGTTCAATGAGTTTCTGTGCTTTCACCACAATGGGTTTGAGACATCCTCTTTAGAAGACTCTCAGTGCCACTTTGTAGGATGGGTCACGCCATCCCTGCTGTGATCACATATCAGTATCATAGTTCACTCTGATGTGAGGAACTTCCCTCTTATCCCTGACCAGTGTTGTGTCCTCCACCTCTGGTGTGGTATGTCCTGTGCACCTTTCCTTGATTTCTTGTGTTGGCTCAACTCATGATCACTTGATGGGCATGGGCTTATGAATGGGTCATCAATGTCTTCATTGTCAGATGATGCAGTCTCCCTCTATATTATCAGTTACATTCCCATTGCATTATGTAGGAACAGTAACCTATGTTGATATCTATGGTCATGGGTGGGGCCTTCAGTACCTTGTTTTTGCTATACATGAGACACTCTTTAGTTACACTGCTAAGCTTGGTGACAACAACATGGCTGGTAAACTGGCATAGAGTAGGTCAGCATAACTGGGTTAACAAAAGGCATAAAACCACTTACCTGTGTTCCATTATCTCCATCTTCTTCTTCTTCTTCAAGCCCAGACTGGTCATCACCAGCAATGCCTTTGGGCTCCTCATTCTTGCTTCCCACTTCTGCCAGCTGATGCAGTTGGAAGTGTTTGTGTTCCCTTTGGGCTTTGATCTCATGACATTTGGTTTGATCTAGAGAAAAGAGGAGCAGCCAGCACCAAACATTGGAGGCTCAAATATTGTAGACTCACACCTATAACCACAAGTTACTGTGGTGCTGTTTGGCAGAATCAACAAACATGAGCCTGGGTATTGAATGTGAACTGTGACATAGTCACAAGTCTGAAGAGCTGGCCAACTGGGAACAAAAGGTCCCAAATATCATATGTCAAGGATGGACTTTGAGTGGATACATGATTTGATATGCTCAAATATTGGGACCTGTCAGTTATATTAGCAAGAGGCACAAAAATGCTCACAGATAACCTATACATGATGCCTACTTACCATTGCAGTTACTGCTTGAAGCTGATTCCTACAGCCTCAGGCATCATGTGGCATGTGTCCCAGACACCTGCTTGCTGGCATCAGTGGAGGAAGGTACTTGAAGAGCCAATAAATGTGATAGCTGTGGGCAATGAGAGTCCATGCACTGACATAGACAGCATGCATGACCCAGATGACTGGCAGTATGAATTGGGCCATGATGGTACACCCAATCTTCAAGAGGGTCACTTTGTACATTACCATGGAGCCTGTGATGAAACCAAACCATGCCATCTCAGTGAACCTCAGTTGAAACATGCATGGGTTGAAGAAAGCATGGATGACATACTTCATCACCCAAGTGAGAGTTGCTTTAAAGAGCAATACATCAGAATGTCAGCTAAAATTCTGGGGTCAGGGAGCACAATTTTTGAGTCAATGGAAGCTGCAGAAATGGCTAATGAACAGAGCAAGTGGGCACCTTTCTGAAATGAAGGTGAATGGGAGCTGGCTCACTTTCTGATGAAAAAGATGGGTCAGACAAAAATGGATGAGCTTTTGAAGCTTGACATTGTATGTGACTGAGTACATACCAATATATTTTTATTGACTTGCCCTGGGGTGTAGGTCCAGAAGAGTGGCATGTCATTTGATAATGCATGTTCATCTCCAAGTATGTGGATAAACTGTGTGCAGGGCCATGTTGGACTTGTGAAATGATAGACATGCATGGTAGGTGACATTGTGGCCAAAGATGGGACTCTGAGGCATGAACAGTTGGAGTTGTGGTGGCATGATCCCATGGAATGCATACAAGAATTGATGGGGAAGCCAGCTTTCTGGGATGTAATATCATATGTGCCTGAGCATGCATACACAGATGCAAATGATGAGAACTGTATCTATGGTGAGATGTGGACAGGGAATTGGTGGTGGGATGTACAAGTGAGTACTAACCACAACAAGTTTCAGCTCATGTGACTGTGCTCATAGGCTACTTACCTGTTGCCAAACTCAAGTGCTTCAAGAAGAAAAGCAGTTGCTAGCAGGATACAGCCTCTTCCATCATGCAATGTCTCTACTCCTCCATCCTCTGGCAGATGCTAGTCATCATGGGAGGTAAAGAAGGTTGGGACTTCAGGCAGAGGACTAGGAAGGGAACCTGTAGGTATCCTCAGTAGTCTGGCAAGCTACTATATTATTAGTATGTACCTGTAGGTATCTACAGGGTGTCAATAAGTAGGAATGAACCTAAGTAAATGGTACTCACCCTCAGTAGTCTGGCAAGCTACTGAGGGACTAGGAAAATTATCTAGTGCTATGTCCGATGCAAGGTAATTATGTAAGCAAGCAAACACACGCCAACAATGGCCGGTTGCATATTCTCCAACAGGAGGGAGATGACCTGTGCTGATGGATATATTTGCTGAGTTCATCCTCATGGTGGTTCACTCTCTTCTTGACTTCACTTATTATGCACAGGTACAACAGCACATGGACACCACCCTGGCAGTGATGGAAGAGAGCCTGAAGACATTTCATGATCACAAACATGTTCTTGTTGAGCTGGAAGTGCATGAAGACTCCAATGTGCTGAAGATTCACTCTATGCAACATTATGTCTCCTCAATTCATGCACTGGGCAGTGCTGATGGCTACAACACTGAATATCCCAAATGACTGCACACAGACTTTGCTAAGGATGGCTACTGGGCAAGCAACAAACATTATTACATGGAGCAGATGGCCTTATAGCTTCAATGCCAAGAGGCCATGCACTATAAGAGTGCCTACCTGGCCTGGAGGAAGTCTCATGCTAACTCTCTTGAGGATGGATTTATGGATGATGATGGTGACCCTGAGATGCTACATATGTGTTTTCTCAGCTTCAGAAATGATCATTGTCATTAACACTGCTCCATGCCTGGCAGTGAAAGTCCACTACAAAGTGACTGAGACTCCACCTCAGCATCAATTCCCTGTTGATTGTATAGAATGCAATTATGGAGCATTTGAGTTCATCCCTGCACTTAAGTGCTTTCTGGCCTTGAATTTGGGATGACATCAGGTGACACAGCCCATCAGGTCAGACAGGTTTGATGTGTACAATCATATGTATGTTGAGACAGGGCCTAGCATCATCACAGGACACAGTCAGAGCTTCCAAAAGATTTGTGCATTGCCCAATGTTGCTGCTCATGGTCACAAGAAGGAAATGCCTGCTAGAATTGATACCATGTTTGTACTGGATGAAGGCCATCCCCATACAGACACTACATATCATACTGAACAGTGCATGTATACTAATCTCCCACCATGGTGACATGATTGCACTAACTATTCTATCTCAGGGTAAACCAGGGATACTCTGAACTCTAACAGGTAAGACCATGAGTAGAAACATGGTGCACAGGACATTACTGTATGCTCAGAGAACTCCTACTCTCTACACCACAAAGATGACTTGCTGAATGGAGGGTGAGAATTTCATTTAAACAAGCCTTTTGACTTTGACAGAAGCTATGATCATTTCCAGTCATGGCTGACCATGATCCATGGGTACCTGTCAATCAATGCTGACATGTACAATGACAACCATGTTAAGGTTGGGTTGGCCCTCTCATTTATGACAAAAGGCTCTGCCACCTCCTTTGCACAGAATTACATCAATAACCATATCCAAAGTAGCTGGTACTATTACCATGATAGCTTCAAACAGTTCATCAAGCAATTCACCACTACCTTTGAAGCTGGAGACCACAAGGCATTAGCAACCATCCACCTTACACACCTGTCACAAGGAAATGGCACCTTGGAGAAGTGCATGTCAGGCTTCTATGCTCTGTATAACTGAGCTGGCTATTGATAGGAGAACTCAATCAATGGGGCAATATTCTTTGGCCAAGGATTGAAGAAAGAAATTTGGGACTGGGTCCTGAATCAGGGAAAGGCTCCTCAAACTGTAGAGGAGTGGGTCAAGAAAGCAGTAGAGGCACTTGCATCTATTGTGACCAAGCATATTTTTGACAATAGGAAGATGAGGTTCACCCCTAGGTATCCATATAGGCCTCAACCTTCAAGAGATCCCAATATGATGGATGTCAACCAAAGGTATGTTCACCCCAATAAACAGAACCAGAATGTCAGAGAAGTTACATGTTACAACTATAACAAAGTGGGACACATGTCCTGGGTCTGTCCAAAAAACCAAAAAAGACCTCTCAGCAGCAGGGTCAATGAACCCATAATGTCTGGCTGATGTCAGGAGTGATTGTTAAGTTAAGTTACAAAATCTCTTCTGTCAACACAAGCATCTTGGAACTACCAAGTTCCCAGCTTAGCAACTATATAGTATATATTAATCATTATCTCTTTTCAGATGCAAGAATACTGCATGAAGTATGCTGGTGATAGTGCTCAGCCAACTTCTGCTACCACATGGCCAGTGTACATGGGACTAGCCTCACTCTACAGCTTAGATGAAATGGAAGTCACACCCATGGTAAAGGAGGTTATTGCTTTGCAGAGGGAACCTGCAGGAGACCTGTAGCATAACCTCAGTAGTCTGGCAAGCTACTGAGGGACTAGGAAAATAGTCTACTGCTATGTGTGATGCAAAATGATTATGTAAGCTAGCAAACATGTGCCAACAATGGCTGGTTGCATAATACTCCAACACATGGCTCAGGAACAAGGGCAGCCATCTGTTGAAGAAGAGTTTGGTTCATACATTACAACAACTAGCCAAGCAGATGCCAATGTACTTGCATTCTGGGAGGTGACTGAGAGAACTTCAATCAGCTATTTTGTATAGCTGGAGCATGCAAGGTTCCCCACAATATATCACATCACCATGGACTACCTTCCAGTTCAACCATCCACCATCCCTTTGTGAACATATTTTCTCATCAAGCACAGAAGCTGATACCAAGAAATGAAACTGCATCAGTCCTGTGTTAATGGAAGCCTTACAGTTACTTAATTTTTCACTCAGGCAAGATAAATTTCATTTCACCCAAGACCAGAGCACAATGGAAAATGTGATGGTTCAGGACTGGGACAGGGAGGATGCTCTTGGTGCTCTTGTGATGTCACAGGTGAACATTAATGAAATGATGTCCACAATTTTTGATGCAATGGCATCAGCAGAGGGTGACAATACAACATCAGAGCTGGTCAAGTCATTCAACTGAGCCAGTGAATGTTATTGTGTGCTGCCCTGTTGTATCAGTAGCTCATTTGTATTGTTGATATTTTGCCATCATCATTCTGTTGTGCCCTGCTGCTAGATGTTACCTGGGGTCTGGGATTCCTATGCCATGATGAGGAACTAGACTTCCAATGCAGATGCTTGAATTACACCAACTTATGCATCCTCAACAGCCACAGTACATTCACAGTCAACAAGGAAAAAAAAAAACAAAGAAGCAAGTAATCTGAGTGCAGCTAACCATATTCTGATACCAAAAGCAATGGTCAGATATACTCAAGCACAAGTCTGTACCAAATTCAGACTGAAATCTGTAAAGTCTGTGCAAATGCTGCTGTGTGTCAGTATCACTATTAGTAGCATTGTCCATAGTGAAATGACCAATCTACTCAAAGCTTAGTAAAATATGTCAAATGAGTCAAACATGCACCTTGTCTACTGGGATTTCAGCACAATCAGTGAGGTGAAGTATGGCCTTTGCAATTTCCCTGTGGTGTGTGAGGTAGGAAGATAGTGAAAAGCAATCAATGCAGCCTTCATTGTGAGCTGACTAGAAAGCAGTGGCATGCTCCCTGACTCATTTCTGATCCAGTGTGTCACCATTGCAAGGTAAGAATCAAGTTTATTTGTGGACCATATGTCTGCAGTAAAGGAAATTGCTCTGATGGCTCTCTGCAAAGTAAATGCTCAATAGCACTGCTACAGCAAAGTAATGATTCATGCACCTTCAACTCCACTCTGAGTCACATAAAATGTTCTCACCAGCACTGGAGGAAGAGCTCACAGGTCTTAGTACAATGGCTAGTGATGCAGTTGGTTGACTCAAAGTTGGAAGTCATAACTAACTGAGCCAGGTCAAGTTGGAGAGTGAACCATTGACCAACTTTGGAAAACTGGCTAAGCCAAGTACTTGGCTCCAACTTGAGTCAGCTATAGTCAGAGTTGTGGCAACACTATCCATGAGGAGGGCTGCCCCTCTGGAAAAAGAACAAGAGGGGCCATCCCTGACCTCCCACAAGGGGCACAATCCCAGTCTAGGGCTCTTCTGGAGTGGGCTGAGGTTTCCCCTGCCATTGGTCCCCTGCCCCTTGGGAAGGGGGATTCTCCCACATGGCCACTATGGCCAATTTCACCATGTACCTGGTGGCCAATGGTGTGACACTTCATGATGCTGATGATGCCATCAAATAGGCATGAAGGGTGGGTAGTGAGTATGTTGCCTGAATAGTCAGCAATGGAGAGGATAAAGACCCCAACACTAAGGTGGCCCTCAATCAGATAAGGGCTGCCCTGAATGGGCTGCCCCCATTGACAATCACCACTCACCAGAGTGGATCAACCTACATGCTCCCATGTTGGGGGTTACCCCTGAAAGTGTTGTGCCCTACAAGGCATGCCCTCTCCAGAAGAGGGATTTATTCATCCTTGGAGAGTTTGCCAAATTGGCATCCCTCCATGACCTTCCCCACCATACTAGGGGGGAAGGTAATACTGCAGAGGAGGTCCTCCCAATCCCTGCTAATACCCTTGAGGAGGGGTAAATGGAAGACAACTTGAGACTGATGTAGTGTTGAGGGTGTCCCCTCATGGAGGTCCAACCCTCCAATGAAAAATAGTCACACTGTGCAAGGTTTCAATTCCTTTGCACATAGACTATGCCACATTTTGAGGCATAATTCTCTTCAGTGGTCCATGACTTTCAACATCTCACTTGTACATACTTGTCTGCTTGTCTTCTATTTCCTTTCCTTTCCTTTCCTTTTTTCTTTTCTTTTCTCTTTTGTCTCCATGCTGTTACAGGCTCTACAGGGGGAGGGTGTTAGGGGTGCACTGAATATGGTGCTCATCATCAATCACCAGCATGTGATACTGAAGTATCACATGCCTGGTAGCTCACTGTATATAAACTTTTTCTTGAAATTTTATATAATAATCTCTTGTCTTTATGTATCATATGTTTGTGAATACCAGATGGTGCAGTCCACAGGTGTGATCTTAAGATGAAACACTGCAAGCATTTCACAATTTCTCATGCCAAAATATGTGGAAAAAATTGAAGGAAGAGATACTCTTTTATTTGGGCTCTGTCAAAAAAGAGTATCACTTTCTGTCACTAGATGGTAGCTTACAAATGACATCTATGTACATGATCAGGCAAGTTCCAGGGCAAGCCATCACTAGCCCCCCCATTTCTCAGGACCCAGCTGGAGTGGAAGTGTGACTTGGAGAAGAGGCATAATGTGGGTCCTGCTGGGGTGGCAGTGAGAATTGGAGGCCCCACTGGAGTAGGAGTGAGAATTGGAGGAGAGTGATGTATGTTGTGAAACCTACACCTTGATTACAAGCAGTGCAGCTCCTCGGAATTCCGGTTGTAGTATTCCTGTAGTAGGTCGTTCCGTGGGTCTGGCATACTTCCATATGCTCCGGACAGTAACCATGGTTCGCCCGGTAGTAACCCCTCCCGGGCCATCCCAACAGCTCGGCTCGGCTCGGCTCGGCTCAGGGCTTGAGACTCCAAGCAAAGCATTAGGAATGGCATCCCCAACTCCTCTCATTTTCTTCACGCAATCACACCTGCGTTACCAAGAGTACCAAGGTGAATTTGTTCGGGAACCGGGAAAGTAGAAGTCGATGTCACTAGATGGTAGCTTACAAACTACATCTATATACATGATCAGGCAAGTTCCAGGGAAAGCCGTCACTAGCCCCCCCCCATTTCTTAGGACCTAGCCGGAGTGAAAGTGTGACTTGGAGAAGAGGCATAACGTGGGTCTCGCTGGGGTGGCAGTGAGGATTGGAGGAGAGTGATGTACAAATGTTGTGAAACCTACACCTTGATTACAAGGGGTGCATTTCCTCGGATATCCGGTTGTGGTACTCTTGTAGTAGGTCGTTCCGTGTATCTTGCATACTTCCATATGGTCCAGACAATAACCATGGTTCGCCCGGTAGTTGCCTCTACACACCTGACAATGATGCGTCTTGGATGACATTGACTGCGTGGTCACCACCGTTTCGTCAGCAAGGAATAATGAAGGAAGATTCTAAGGCACTCACACTTTAACTCGCTAAACAATTGTTGAAGACAGACAATTCCAGAGGCGATTGGCTCGTTCTTGAAGCATTTATATCCTATTTGTCGCTATTTTTCCGTTCAAGGTGACCTTCTTGGATGCCATTGCCTGCAGGTGGACTCCATATCATCTCGTCAAATTGTCACAGGGTTTGGGAAATACATGCACATCGATCCACCTCAAATCTAGTAGCTTTCATATTAGAGACGTGATGCGTGACCAGCCAAGAAGCATTCCCTCGTATAGACGACTTGGGCAAGAGGCTGCTACTAGCAGTAAGTCACATCACCGTAGATTGTGACTAGTCAGTTCCAAGAATGTTATCTTCCATCCAAGATCAACTTATCTGGGGTGCTTACTGAGCGATGTCTTCCCATGATTTGCCTACCCTGAGGAGGCTGTTTTTTGAGTGAACTAGACTACGCCAACACAAGTACCGACAAATGTGGGAAACACGGCCAGACAGCCGCCCGTGTCGAAGCTCGAATGATGCATGTGGGTCTTCGAGCTAGTTGGTGAGTCTCATCATGGAGTCTTACCGTGTTCCGTGTTTTATGAGCCTTGCCATATTTCCATGTTGAAATGTGCCGGCATACATTACCACAGTGGGATATGCTAAGGCTTATCCAGTGCTGCTTTGCTCAAAGAATGCCACCAGCTGATCACGTGTCAGTCACATGATCAGCTGGTGGCATTTTTTGAGCAAAGCAGCCTGTAATAGGCCTTAGCATATCCCATTTTGGTAATGTATGCTTCCACTGGTATAAGTTTAAAAGCTCCACATACATATTTTGAAGGCCTATACACAAGTTTTGAAGCTGTGATACTATTCAAAATAAATATATTGTGCTCCTTACAGTTCAGAATGATTTGGGCCAGTAATTCAACAGTTTTGCATGTTAGTTGAGCAGCTATAGCAAGGCATGAGAGTCACTTTTCCTCTTATGGCAGTGAGCTCATCATGTGCAGAGCCTCCACATCAGCAAACCAGCCTTGCTCTGTACAGAGCCATGCAGATCTGTATATGGTTACAGACCTAACAGAAAGGTACTTACTATTACAGAGCTTGGCAGTAATGTACAGTTTAAATCATTCTACTAGTGTATGATGGTTGCTTGACAGTCATACAAATTTATGCACACTTCTGATTGAGATCAATGGCTGAACAGCATTCACAGAAGCAATAGACTGCACAATAGCCATCACATTGCACATGGTAATGAGATATGACCAATGTTACAGAATGTGATAAAAGATATGACAGCTAATTGAGCACCACCTCAAAATCATCCTCAGAAGCAATTGCCATCTTTCTGCCTAATGACACATTGTACAACACCTTGATGAGAGCCCACATGACATGATAACATACCCTTACATCCCAGTAGTTGCCCAACCAATCCTGAGCATCCAAGTCATTGCAGCATGTTTACAGTCACCATCTATCTTAGTCTGCATGGGCATGAGCTGCACAAATACATTGGAGTATGTACTGGATTCCAATTGGCGATCCTGTTGAATTCCCATGACAGCATACTTGTCAATGGCAGCCTGTAACTGTAGAAAATGAATAGGGGTTAACAAGCAAGATATATAACCTACCACCATTGCCACAAGGCAGACAACAGGTTTAGAAACCTCTCATGCAAACACTTCTGGGAAAAGATTACTGAGAGCAGAGGGTGTGGCATAAAAAAAATCAATAATGAGGCCAGCAAGAGCAGGAGATGCCATGTTGTGCATTGTACCCTACAGAAAAAAAATAAAGTTAGTTGGATATCACCCAAGATGTAGTAACAAACATCTTCTTCAACACCATCTCTCATGAACTGCACTCCCCAGATCAACTCTTGTGCATTGGCCAGATTCTCCTCTGCTGGTCAATTGCCACCTAGTGGATAGTGCCACACAACATATTCATGAGCCTTGGCTTTGAGGGTTGATCACCACATTATGAGTGCCTCCCAAAGCTGCAAAATGCATTAGGATGCATCACAAGGATATGAGGAAATCATACCAGGATGCCAAGATCCATGTGGTAATCAGGCCAGTAACCTGTTCATTGTCAGTGAGCATCTAGTTCAAAAGTAACATAGCACTCACCACAAGGAATAAGCATGCCCATTTGTTCACACTCAGCCATTGCTTCAGTAATGTACAATGCACTCTTCTCATCGATGAACCATGCTCTGCTGGGGATGGGGTCTGAGGCAGCACCACACTGGGCAAGTTGTTTAGCTCATTCAATGATCTCACAGAATTTATAAGGGTAGGAACAAAGCTTGGTTGCAGGTCCACCTAGTTCACCAGGAGCTGCAACTTGTTGGGCAACAGCTGGAGGTGAAGGTTCATCCAACAGCACATCTTGTTGGAGTGGAGCTGAGCAATTAGGGAGCTGCTGTTGATGAACATTATGTAGACATTGAGGATCTGGAGCATGAGGGAAATGGTTTTGACAGTGATGTTCTTCAGCTACATCAATTTCAAAGCATGCATCCTCAGCAAGTAGCACTGGGTCTGAACAAATAAAATTGACCACTTTCTACTTGAATGACACTTACCAATTAGAGGAGTGCCATGCCAATGGGAAGTCAGTGGTGTTTGGGACTGTTGCTCTATAGCATGACATGGAGTGAGTAACATTGGTCAGTGACTAAGTACTTACCTTGTTGCTGATTGTTTCAAACCAAACTCTCAGCTGCTCTATCTTCTTCATCAGGTGATACCTCATTGACAATAACATCCTGTACAACTGAATATAGGACAGTGATGAAAGCTTACAATACCACCACTGCCTTACAAATGCTGGATACTTTGAGAAGGAAAGCCATCATCACTGGCTGGTGTACATGGAAAGTAGTGGTAGTCTGGTAGCTGACTCTCCTCTTCCTGAGAGTCATATCCACAGTAGGCATGACAGATGTGTGCAGCAGTAGGTAGGGTGACATGTACCATTGTTGAGGCTACTGAATAGCTTTGCAGCCTAGAGGGTGCACCACTAACTGTTAATGACCCATGCCAAAAATCAAAGACTACATTAGTGGGTGTGCTGAGACATTGGCTAAATGCACTATGAGAACTTGGGGGAGTGGATCCCCCACAAGAACTTGGGGCAGCAGAACTCCCACAAGATGCCAGGACAGCAGAACCTCCATGCAATGCTGGGGCAACAGAACTTCTCTGAGACATAGGGAAAATAGACCCTCAATGAGATGTGGGTGCAACTGAGGACATAGGCATAACAGACCCTGCATGAGATGTAGGAGCTGGGGTGACATTGTCTTCTCCATGTTGCTTGTCTGACTCTGCAAGGTGAAAGCTGTATTGAGAACCACCAACAGCCACTTGATATGTGGGCAGAGGCACCCTGTTGAGGTTAGTGGGATTTTGTAAACTGTTAGGCTGGCTGCATTGTTAGTAATGGTAATGGGCCCACAAGGTCATAGATATGTACCAGTTGACCATCATCTGATGCAGAAGCAGAAGACATCTTAACACATGTCTTCAGCTTTGGCTTTGACTTCACCAGAGCCAAGGGATTCAATGGTTTGTTAGCCATGGCCATTTTGAGGTGAGACACATGAGAGGCTTTGGAAGTGGTGGTCTGTTTGGTCTGGATACATCCAATGTTCTGAAGTTGAGTGATTTGCCCACCACTCCCTTTGGTTGTCCTGGAGGAGCAACATGTCAGTAGACTCAGTGCCAGTGACAACTATAAAACAATTGAGAAGTGAGTTATCTACAACACTGCAGAATAAAGCCTTATGAGTGCTCATATCAGCTGACATGGCCTTCCTTGATTTTTTGCAAGTGTCAAGGCCAACCTCTTGTGGGAAGGTTTGGTCAGACTGAGCCAACTGCTTTCTTGGATCAGAAGCAGCCAGCAGTGCAGACAAACTTGAAATGCAAGGGAAGCTTGAGGACTTACCTTGTCAGCTGCTTGCTTTAATGCTGCATGCTGATAAGACCACATGGACAGACACAAGTTCAGAAAGACTTGGAAACCAAATGTGCATGACTTGTTTGAAAAATGTTTTAGAGCACAATTGTATAATTCAATAGGATGTTCAGCACATACTCTTGAAACATGTGTTTGATACCACTGAATTGATGGTGTTAAAAGTGAATAATAAGATGAAAGAAACAAGCTTCTTATGTAATCTACAAGTCAATTACTGTCTATCTGGCCACATCAATCAGCATGAGGCAGGACAAAAATTCAATAGGCAGTTTCATAGATGTAATACACAGTACATATGAACACAATGATAGTACTGTAATTCAATGACAGTGCCAATGAACAACCTGGGTTGTTGTGTAAGGGGGAAATTTTTGTTTCACATTCTTCTTCAGTAGGCCATATCCATGCACATCCTTATGGCCACTCCAATTTGGTACCCCTTCAACAGTGCCAAAACCCTCTAACAAAATATCCCTGACAGTCTTGTAGTTACAGCAGTTTTCCAAAGTTCAGGGAAAATCAAAAAATCAAAACTTGCACAGTGGGGTTTGCTGGTGAGGACCCTGGAGGTAGCCCTAGTTAGAATTTGAATCTATTAGCAAAACTTTCAACTAGCTAATCACTGATTGTTGAATGCAGATTTGATTTCCCACAACTGATCAACACACCCATCCTTCATGCCATGACAAGGCATCTCAGATGACCTGAAGGCTCACATTCCTGTCCTTCATTATGAAGGTGATCCCATCAAAAGGATCTGTCAACTCCTTGGAATCAAAAAGACTATGGCCTATAGAGTCCTCAGCTGCTATCAGCCCTGTAGTAGCACCTTGAATCCCCACACCTATTTGTGTGTAGTGGGCCACCCTCATGTGCTTAGTTCTGCTGATCTTGCCTTCATTTCTGCTGTTGTTAGTCATCACCCATCAATCTACCTTGATGAGTTATGGGATGAGCTCTGGCTCAAGCACAATGTTCACACAACTCTTCCAACACTCTTGTGCACTCTCCATCATCTCAGTGTAACCTGCAAGGCTGTCTCTGCCCATGCCTTCAAACAGAATGACCTATCACAGGTGCTATACATATATGAACAAGATTGGCAAAGAGGTCCCCAATCCCAACATGCTGATATTCATTGATGAGGCTGCAAAAGATGAATGTATGGTATCAAGGAGGGTTGAGCACTCAAGAAGGGGGCTTTGTTGCAGTGTTCAGAGGTGATTTGTTTGAGGAATGTGGTATTCAATTGTTCCAGCTATCATGCTTGACAGCATTATTGTGTATGATATTGTGGAGGGTTCCATCAACACTGAATGATCCCTCAAGTTCCTCAAAGAACAGCTGGTGCATATTCAGATATATTTTAGAGGTCTTGTTGATTGACAGATGGTAAACAGATGCCATTCCCCAACCCATATCCCAGCCCTTGCAGCATGCTTGTCATGGATAATTGTGGTATCCACCATGGCAATAGCATTCATCACCTGGTTGAGGATGAACATCATAAGTCTTCAGCTACATATTTGAAATCCACTTCTGATGTGTTTACAGTGTGCAGACTCATTTACCTCCCCACATACTCCCTGGATTATAATCCAATCAAACATGTGTTCTCTGCCATCAAAGCATATCTCTGCTGCTACCCCCATGATTTGCTGCTGATGTTGATTGTTCATGCATGTCAGAGTATTACACTGGATAAGGCAGAGGGCTATTTTAGAGCCTCTGGGTATATTGTGTAGTACTTTCATTATTTCTACTGTCCTGTTTGTCATGTATCCATTCAAGCCTGACCAAAAAAATGCTGCATGTATTCTTGAGTGATAGAATGAGAACTACATGTGGGGAAACCACTACAGTGCAGACAAGGTATATGACAGACATGACATTATGTATGTGCTACTCCCTCCTTGATATCTTCTGCATCAGAGTAGCTTCATGATACTTGATGTGACATGCTACCCTGGGTATTGCTGTGCTTGGAAGATGGCCCAGGAGTTCCTGAAGGCAGCATGTTGCTTTGCTTTCATTTCACATCAGGTCCATTCCACCATGCAATGCTACCCTTCTTCAGGTGGATTGCATTGCCTAATGAGAGGCCAAGGTCAGCTAATAATTTGTCACTAATGTCTGGAAGAATGTCAGGACTGATTCCATGAAGTTCTAGAGCTGATTTGTATGACAGTGCATGGTGGACACTGAGATGAGACTCAGCAAACTGGAGATAGTGCACCAGTTTACTGGGGGATGGGATTGGTGGCAATGATCTACCATTGCCAACTCTCACTTGATTCTGAAACAGGAGTCTGCAGCATGGCAGTAGCAGGTGAAGTCAGTAGATAAAGGCCAGAGTCAAACTGAGTGAGTGTTCATAATAGGATAGCCAAAGTCAATGAGTTGAGATCCATGGCAGCCGGAGAAGCAGGTTGAGCAGTGGCCTTGTGCATCAGGTGAAGGAGAGTGTCAGAACCATATCCCAAGGGGTCTGGACCCTAAACAGGAGTTGGAGCAAACTCTGGAAAAACCCCAGGGTGAGTGCAGGAACTCCAGAGTGAGTGTAGGAAACCCTAGAAACTCTGGAGTAGTGGAGGAGGTAGGGTAGTGTCCAGAAGAGTCAGAGGGAGAAACACCCAATTGGCCTCAGCTTATGTGCTGTGCCCTTGGACAAGTCATGGGTATGCTGAGAATAGACAGGAGTTTGACTTGAGACTGATCTAGTTGATATTCCAGCTGAGCTCCTACAATGTATGTACAAAGTCTTATATACTACAGGGAATGTTCTGAGGCAATGTCTGGGTAATGAAACTCCAGAGGGCAGTACAGAACATTGACAATGTTCCTACAGGCTGTACTGGAGTACTGGACAACTTGAAAGTCCAAAGGCTAGACCAAAAGTACTAAAAAGGCTATGTCCAGAGTATGTGTAACTACCAAGGTCTGGAGTTAGGAGTTCCAGGAGTTTCCAGAGTTTTACCAGAGAGACACTAGTACAAATGAGTGTAAACTTTCAGAAAAGGAAGGTATCTACTGAGAAGGATAGTCCATTAGACAGTGATCCCTAACCTAAGTGACATGGATATGACAGAGAGGGGCTTTGTTGGCCATGTTGAATGATTTGATGTTTGGCAGGGTAGTGACAGTTGCCTGGCCATCCTCCTAGCAACATGAGGTCAGTTTATGCAGGGACATGCCAATTGAAACCTTACTAGTGCCAGACAGCAGTCCTGAACCATTGCAGGCATCAGAGGGATTGTCCTGAGAGGGTGAATGTAAGTCAGCCCTTCATCCAGCTCATTCTTGTATGCTTTCTGAAGCTTCAAACACAAGGCAATTGTCAAGGTCAACCTTCTTGACATGGCCAGAAGCTCCCTGTAGTCATAGATGTTAGCTGTACACAGTAACTTTGTAAGAAAGATGAGATGTACCTTTGTACTGTCAGAGGAGATCTCCAAGTCATCCTCAGAGGACTTTGAGGCCTGGGGCAACCTTTTGATGTGTCACATATCCACAAAGATTTTGACTATGGATGGCTTGTCTTCTGAAAATTTTTTCACCATCTCTCTGTAATCAGCAATGTTGTCAACATTGATTGCATCAGACACCTGTTGTCTACCAGAACATTTAGTAGTAGTTGGAATGACCACAAAAAAAGACATACCCTCTTGCCTTTGGTGGAATGTATTTCAGGGGAAATGCCTCTTTTCAGTAACCTCATAGCTTTCCAGACCATCCTTGATGAGTACAGATTGCAGAAACTCAAGGTAGTTGGAGTTGTCAGCAACAAAATGTAGTTCCTTTATCTTGGTTGACTTTTCCTCTTTTGATGTCATCTTCCCTCTGACAGAAGTTTTCCTGATCTTTGAATAGACAGTAAGAAAAATGGAAAAGGACTGTGGAGGATTGTCATCCTCTGGTGCTGGGGATGACATAGTGCCACAAAGTAGGACCAACTCAGTATGCTAATAGATACAAATTCTAACTAGGCTACCTCTGGGGTCCTCACCAGCAAACCCCACTGTGCAAGTTTTGATTTTTTGATTTTCCCTGAACTTTTGAAAACTGCCATAAATGCATCATCACTTGTAGACCAGTTGGACCCAAGTGCTCTGAGCAATTTGTCAACTGTTGAACAATGGGGCTTGAAGAAGGTGGTAAACTCATCAGTCACCATACCCAGCTCCATTATCAAACCTTGTTTGTGCAACCCAAGATTCACTGCATCAGTGGGGTTTGCCATGGATAGCCAGGGATTCAACATGGTCTGAGTAATGTGCTTATCCTGACAAATGGTTCCTGGGCCTGCATAAAGAACACACACCCAAACAAGGACATAAATGAGTGATTCTAAGTCATCACTCACAGTGTGCATCATGTCATCTTTCTTATAACTGATGAGAATATTGGCTGACATGAATGGTATCATCCCCTATCCAAAAATCATAAGCAATGACAATTGAGGGAGTGGGGGATTACTTATGGTATGATCACCAGCAGTCAAGGCCTGGGGTTGGGATTGATCAAGTTTGGTCGCATAGTCAAAATCAATGAGTAGGCCATTACACAAGGTGCCAGTCTGGATCTGTTGGTTCCTTTCCTGATCCCACTGAATGAGCTTCTGCTTGTGTGTTTCCTCCATTATGCTGTCCACTGCATCATTACAGTGAGACTCCATATGAGAATCCCTACCATCATCTTCAGAACATTTACCATCACAGAGCCATTCTTCACTACTGGAGGCTGCAACCTTGGGTAAATCATGATGCTGTTGTCACTGAGGTCACAGTGCAGAATGTAATATTGCATGACAAGAGTCATATGAACTGTGGGCATTGTCAGAATGTGTACAGTAGTTTTCTGTCCTGACATACTGTTGAGGACATCAATAAAAATGCTGAGAAGTTTGTGGATAGAATTGAAATTAGATAGGGGAGTGGCAACTGGCCACATAACAAGCCTACAGTGGATTCAAACATCTTCTATGTGGAAAGGGAAATCATGATGTAGATGTGTATCATCATCCAAGCTGCCAATTTTAACAGTCCAGGCAGCGACAAGCTCAGGACCCCCCTTCAAGCCTTGGATCTCACAGAGTATATCTTCCTCACAACTGACCCAGCTTGCAGATGTCCATGAATCCTTCACCACATAGTGCTCCTCATTGAGGTGGATGTGCCAGCATGATGTAGCCCAACCACAGATTAAGAAGCTGAAGAAAATCTGATTTATGATATCATATGTTATGGACACAACCTGGACAGTGCCAGGGCTGGTGTCCTGTGATAGAATACATCAGGAAATGGTGGGAAGTAAATCAATGTCAGATCATATCCAATGTGTTCAAGATTGCCAAGTGTGAGCATCACTAGCATACATACAAGTACATGTGGGGATCAGTGAATATCATAGGGGTGGGAATGGATAGTTCCAGAGCAATCAAAAATATGGGCACAAAACTTCTGACCAGTGATGGATAATGCAAATAAGAATCATCAACCTGGTTGGGCTGTGAAGAATTCTGGTTGGGGTCCAAAAGTGCATCCAAGAGAGTCCCCATGTAGGACCATGTCAGGTTTCCATGGCATCAAACTGTCCTTGATCAGTTTACAGGATGTCTCCAAGAACCACAGATGATGCTTCATGTTATGCAAGGCAGCAGTGGCATGCATAACTCTGTGATGGGTAACCATAGGCCCTAAGATTTCAGTACTGGCACTACCAGGAACAAAGGTATGCATGGCAAGTGTGATCTTGTTCAACCACTTCATGACCTGCCACTCCTCTGAACCAGCAGTAGGTAAGAAGGTCCCATCAATGGTTTCTTCCTATGAAGTCCCAATAATATGCCTGTGAACAGTCTCACATCTTCATCAGCAAGATGGCAAAGGATCTGACAGTCTGAAAAAATCTGATATCAGACATTCTCAGGATTTTTCAAAAATTCTCAGATTACCAGTTTACCAGTCTGTTGGAAATGAACATTTCTGAGATCAGACCAGAAGTTTTCCAGGATGGGCAGACATTCAGTTTATTTCAGGCCAGCAGTTTGTCAGAGAGTCAGACATCCAGTTCATTTCAGTATTTCAATATGTCAGGTTACCAGATGTCAAGATAATCAGTTTATTTCAGGCCAGCAATTTGTCAGAGAGTTAGGCATCCAGATGCAGTCATGTTGGAATGCACCCTTTGGGATCTGTAACATAGTTGATATAACAAAGTATGAAGGTTTGAGAACTTACTGGACAATCTGGCCCCTCATCCATCAGGAAAAACTGACAGTGCAATATTTGTTATAGACTGGAATAGTGCATCACTATTTGATATATAGTGAACAATAGCACTATTTTAACTATAGATCATGATGTCATAATGAAAGTTGTAGGGCTGGGTCACAGGATCATGGGAATATGCTTACCTCATTGATACGCCCAAAAATGGGTGAGAAAATGGCAAAATACAAAAATAAATTGATGTCTCAAAAAAATAAATTTCAAACATGTCATAATGAAAGTTGTAGTACCTGACAAGAGGTCCATGGAGGTATGCTTATGTCATCTATCTGTGCAAAAATGGTAGAGATGTAGACAAAATACAATTAGTGTTGGGTAGTCTCCATTTTTATTACCAAAAGTGTAGTGTGCGCTTTTTTGATTTGTTTGGTTGTGTTTGATTAGAAAAGTGTAGTGTAGTGTGCTGATAGCACAATATTTGGCATATACTGAAATAGTGTGCAATTATTGCATGTGTGGTGAACTATAGCAACATTACAACTATACATTGCCAGTTGCTCTAAATGTTTTCCCATGTGCAATGAATAGTTACAAATCATAAGATTTCTTTATTTCATTGCTTTTACTAGGAAAATGTAGTGTAATGTTCACATTTTTTAATACCAATTAAGGTAGTGTTATGTAGTCTACATTTTTATTACCAAAACAGTGTAGTGTATTAAGTGTAGTGTTGGGTAGATTAATATATAGTGACTAGGAAATGTGTGGGAAATGATTGGTAAGCTAAGACTCGCACTTAGACTTGTTGATGTGTTGCAGTGGCCAATGGTCATGTGACTGTGAGAAGTTGAAATTTTCACCCATGCTTGCACACACACTCAACTGCATTTCCTTTGCCCCACCTCCCACCTCTCTGCACTGCTGTCCCTCCACTGGATGAGGCTCTGTTCCAACAGCAAGGTAAGATCCCTGATGAGTGATCCTTCTCCCACTGACACTCCCCCACCTAGAGCCAGCAACAGCCCACCCAGAACAGTAACATCTACAGTGACTGGTGGGTAAGCCCCCCCCTCCCTGGCTCTCCCTCTCTCACCCCTCCTCCCATTTAGCTACTCTAGCACCAACCACCACCACCCCAACCATCCTTCAAGGTAATTCCCCCCTCCCCCATCCATCTCCCCCTCTTACCATCCATCTCATACATTCATTTATTACAAAGTAGAATTATGTGTATGTATGGTAGATATTGTGCTAAATGAATTTGTTGTCTCCTTCATAAAAAGTGTGAACTAAAAGAAGCAAAAAAAGCAAAAAGGGCAAAGTATGGCAAGCTTGGGATGACAACATTGTCACTCTATTTTGCTATTTATCCCTTTTTTTGCTATATGTGTCTATTTGTGTCTATATGTCACTATATTTAAGGGGGGATGGTTGGGGTGCCATAGATGCCATAGTTGTCCCTATTGCATCTTTAGTGATAAATAGTGGAATATAGTGATATATAGTGATAAATGGCACTGTCAGTTTTTCCTGATGTCCACTCTTTCCCACATATATGGGAACAGAGAAGGGGCAACAGGCTTCATGTACCCATGGGCATCAACAATCTCTGTGGCTTGCTCAGGTGTTGGTGGTCTCGACTTCCTCATACCAATTAAAAAATGCCTCAACTGCCTTGAGGGCACAAGTAGCAAGTTCACTGTGCCAGTCATACATATGTTGTTTGATCTCCAAAATGATTAGTATAGTCACAGGGTGGAAGGCTACTAGTAGTGGATGTACAAGAGCAAAAATTGGTTCATTGTGAATTGCAACCATGCACTTAATATTTAGAAAGGTTTTGGCCCAAATTTTTTGAATGTATGCAACATGTAATGGGTTAGCAAGCTTCCATGGACTGTTGAGCAAAGAGAAGTAGAAGATCCAGTGTGGAAGAATGATATTGCAAATTGGCACCATGGTATGTGGAAGTCCTAGCAAGTCTTCATTGCAGAACTTACAAGCTTTCTGCCAGGGTTTATGAGATGGCTCACTCAATTCACCCTCAAAATTCTCCTCATCTGCTTCCACAGCACAATGACCATGGCCTTGCATGTGGCTTGGAGCACCAGCTGCCTGGTTTTGGGATGGGCTGGGTTTCCACACTTGCTGACCAAGCTGTTCCATGCTTGGGACCCTGTGAGTCAGTGAATGATTGAACACCCTAACAACAGGCTAGAAATAGGTCATCAGTACATGTCATTAAGTAGAGTGAAACTTACATTGGAGGCATTACTGGGCCCCTTCTTGAATGCCCTTGCATTATGTCCAGATTGTTCCACACCACAAGAAGTGATGGGAGCCAGTGCAGGGGTGCCACCATTGTTGCTGTTGCCATTGTCATTGTCATTGTCATTGTCATTGTCATTGTCATTGTTGTCATTGGAGTGTTTGTCCTGATTGGACCTTGCATTATCACCTCTATACCCATCATAGTTGCAGTCTCCATCCCCACCACTGATTTGATGCTTGTCTTTACCATGGTAAGCTCCACAGTCATCAGTGTCAACTCCACACTTACCAATGGTCAGATGTCCACATTCACTCTCCATGTTCACATGGCCAGATGAAAAGGGCCCTGGCTTCTTCAGGCATAGAAGTGGTGAGATGGTCTTGCCATTTGGTGTAAGGTGAAAGGCTGAAGTGCAAGAGGAAAATGGATTTTGGGAAGTGGGCATACTGCTGGTGTATGAGACCTGGGCACGTGAGTCATTGGTGTCATTCTCCATTGTCAAGTCCCCCATATGAAGACTTGTACCCTTCATATTAAGTAACAACATAATCATTAGTTTACTTAACTCAATTAGAAGACACATACTCTCTTGGGGCACTCCATCAGGATTGCTTGTAGACATGTCTGTATGGTGCTGAGACCATGACATCCAAATGTTAGAGTTTAAATGCAGAAAAACAAATTAAAATATCCTATATTTCACTGGTTTTTGAGTTAGAAGTCTTCAAGTTAGGCTGAGACTGAGTAGGGACAGTGAAATGTGCTTTAGTCAAGCACCAGTTTGGGATGAGTCCAGTTATAGGAATTAGGTTCCATAAATTATGACAGGAATGTGGATGAGATCCATGCAACACAATGGATGTTACAGTGGTGAGCATTGAGACCATCAGCATGATACTTAGTTATGATAGGAATGAAATTCTCACCACTGCAGTGCAACACACTTTCCTTTTCCATTTGGCTGGGACACCATGCTGGGCCTTGTGCATTCCACATGTCCTCCCTCTTTGTTGTCAACTGCCATCCTCATAGCAACTTGCTTGACTTCCCTCCCCATTGCATCAACATTGGGAGCCTTCAAAAGGAGTATTTGTGAGTAAGTTACTCATCTTGGTAGTTTAACTCACCTTTGTAGCATTGGATTTGATTCAAGCAACCATCAGTTGTGTTTTCAACACAACCTTGCCTAAATTCTCTTTGTTCAAGTTGTCATCTACCCCTGTAGTGTCATTATCCACCTATTGTAGGTTAAAAAAACATCAGACTATTTACTGCTCACTGTCATAGCTGCTTCAGGATTGGACCCAGTGTGGGTGTCTATCTGCTCCATTGTGTTGCTGCCAGTAACCACTTGACCTCTGGCACCTACAGTAGTCTGTGCACATGGTGAGTTGTTGATTCAAATATTGGACATGACTCAGTGACAACTGAGGAACTTCAGACCTTAGATATTTTCTGAACACTGGCAGCTGGGATCCTCTCCCCTGTAGTGCCCTTCTGCTTCTTGCTTGGCTGACTTCTCCTTTCATTGATGGCCTCTGACTCCTCACCGCTCATTGGTTGCTGCTTCCTAGTCTTTCTATTACCACCCTTGTCACTGTCATTTGTTGTTGTCATTGTCATGTTAGTATCAACTGCTAGGTAAGTAAAGTAGGGGGTACCTTTTGGCCCTGATGACACCTTTGTTCTGTATGTAGTTGACTGTGCATGAGGCTGCTTATCTTGTGGGGGCCCTGGAGGCTGACAAGCTGAAGCCCTAGCCTGCTGTTGTTGTGTGAGTAGATCCACTTCAAGCACTGCTACCTGTCTGGTGATGGGGTCCTGTTCATGCTTAGACTTTGCTTTGTGCCATGCCCATAACCTAGAACTTGGTAGTCCAGTAGCCTCAGCTGCTACTACTGGTAAGTCTAGTAGTCCAGGATGTTTTGTTTTATTTTGTGGTTGAGTAGTTGGCAGCATGAGCTAATGCGCATGTAGTATGTTGGAGAGAGAGAAAACTTGTGGGCTGTTGAAATCTCAAGTGACTATTTTACCACAGGTGTGAGTATCACAAGTCCACAACTCTAGTAGTAGGATTGTTATAGGTGCTAGCTTGGCACTGGTGCTATGACAATCCTTTTATTCTCATGTCTGGCAATACTGGTGGTGTTCAAATCACTTATCAGTTTTTATTTGCTGTAGTACCCCACCTTTTGAACCCATCAAAAATAGAACCATCCCAAGTGCCATACTTAGTCCTACATGATGGCCACTGCAAAGGCTACAATTCCTTTGAAGTACCAACCTCAAAGATACTACTGCACTGACACAGTCAACCCAGACTGTCAGAAGGGCTTCATCTCTGCAGCAGGTTTGAATCATCACTACAATGCAGTGCATAAACACCATACTACTAGGCCATCTTGTGCTCAACAACATCCATGGCAGCCAACTGGCCAGCATGATGGCAGTGGAGATGATAATGAGCCTCAGGGGCCATATTATGTCAAGCATCCAGTGTTAGATGGTGGGATCTACTCTTGTTCTTCCAGACTGTTTCAGCTGACTATTAGCCAGGCACACCAGTTGATTTAAATGGTGATGACCTTCCGGAGGGTGCTTCACCCCAAAAACCTAATACTCCCAGTAAAAGGACATGGCACCCCTTTGAAAGTAGAGCTCACTTTGAGCTTGCTGATTTCATTTTCCATCAGAATGAAATACCAGGTGCCCAGATTGATGGGCTGATGCACATTTGGGCCAGCATGCCAGGTCAATCTGGTACTCCTCCATATGCCAATCATGAGCATTTATATAGCACAATTGATGCCATTTCAGAGGGAGATGCCCCATGGACTTCTTTCTCCATGGAATCAGTTGAGGCTGGTGGTTCAGGTGGACCAAGTTGGAAGAATAGTGGTACATATGAGGTAGTTTTCCATGATCCACAAGTCCTACTCAACCATCAACTATCCAATCCTGGCTTCAAGAATCATATGGATTACTCCCCATGACTAGTATTTGGGGAAAAGGGTCAACATGTCTGGTCTGATTTTATGACTGGGAATTGGGCCTGGAATCAATGTGTAAGCAAATCACACATCCTTTTTACATTGCATTGAAAATAGCTTGGATTGATGCCTGCAGAATGAACTTTCAAAGGACCCTGACAATCATGGGGCAATGTTTGTCCCTATTATTTTGGGTAGTGACGAAACCAGTCTCAGTTGCAACTGGCAACAATGAATATTACCCACTTTATATTTCTGCAGGTGATGTACACAATGGAATGAGACATGCACATGGTGAAGCTGTGAGCTTACTAGGGTTTCTCTCAATACCCAAAAGTAAGTTATTCAAATTACACCATCCATTATATTTGGATGAATAAGCTAATTACAGCAGACAAGGAGTTTGAAGCTGATCCAGAGTTTTGCACTTTCTGGAGGCACCTTTTCCATACATCTCTGGAAGCCATTTTTCATGCCATGCATCCAGCAATGACAAAGCCCCAATCTGTAAAATGTGCTGATGGTCATTATTGCAGAGCAATATATGGACTTGGTCCTTATATTGCTGATTACCCTGAACAAGCTTTGTTAGCTTGTATAGTTCAAGGATGGTGCCCAAAGTAAGTGGTTATCAATTAATCAAATGCCTTGTCTCAACACTATTATTTACTAGATGCACTGCTCATTGAACTCATTTGGACAATGATCCTTGCACAATCATGAATATACCCAGCTTATAATGGATTCATTTGCTTCACATGTACTATAGCAAAAGTATGGAATAGTGGGTGATACAAACTCAATTTTACAGTGATATGATGTCTCTAAGCTCACAGGACAACTTTTGACTGTAGCCTTTCACAGCTAGTTTCCCTCATGCAAATATCCATGAGCTTATTGCCCCAGATATTTTGCATCAAATCATCAAGGGGACATTCAAGGACCATCTTGTCTCATGGGTGGAAACATATTTGAAGAAATACTACAAGAATGACTTTGCAGCTGTCCTGGCTGATATTGATCATCAGTATGTACATTAAATCTAACAGTTTGTGGCTTGTGCTGATCTTAGATTAGTATTGCTGTTGTTCCATCCTTCCCTGGCCTCCAGCATTTTTCACAAGGCCATGGATTTAAACAATGGACAGGTAATGATTCTGAAGCTTTAATGAAGATGCCTATTGAACTGCTACCACAACAATCCCCCCATGGGAGAAACTCCTCCCCCCTCAAACACCAGTGCCCAACATCAGTTCCATGCCCCATCTGTCTCTCAGATGTTGGTAAATGCTACCACTCATTCCCCAAGGGCATGTTCAAGGCCTGGTTTGCACCTCCTGTTCTCCCCAGATTCATGCTTGCTCACTTTGCATCTCACCCTTCCACCTGGACCTGGGTAACCAAGGACAGCCCCAACAAGGGCAAGTCCTTCCAAGTCCCTACCACCCCCATCACCTGTGACAAGACTGCACCTAAGGCCATCTGCTGGATGGTCATGGTTTTTCACTCATATAAAGCCCACCTCAACCCAGTTGCTATCGATTCAGACACCAGAAGGGTCAAGCAGGGATGGCTACAGTTGTACCAGAATAACATGTACATCCACCTTCAAGGCCAACTCAAGATCTATGCATCACCCAAGATGGTGCTCCCACCCACCACAAAGCCTCCCCCCCCTCACCTGCCCTAAACCTAGTGGTGCCCCCCTTACCACCACAAACCCTTCCCTTGAGCACATGCTGGAGGAGTTGCAGAAGGAGCTCAGTGATCTTTGGGAGAAGTTCACCAACTATATCTCATCACATGAAGCATGTTGTGCTTGCAACAACCAATCCTCCCCTGACTCCTCAGACTCCAAGGACAATCACAATAACAATGATCAATCCACTCCCCACTCTTACCCATCTCTGTATGTAATGGACTCCAATGGAGCCAGGATACCTGATCCCAACCCCCCACATGGCTAGCCACCACAGTTGCTAGTCCTGACATCCCTCCCATATTCCAAGGGGAGGTATACTCCCCTGACCAACTCTCCAATGACCAACTCCCAAGGGAGACTATCTCAGCCATCAAATTGATCTTTGAAGGTGCCTCCCCCCTTTATTTAGGCCTCCTCAAGGACCAGTCCCTTGTGTTGGCCACCTCTGCCTGTTGTGATGCAGTGGATGCCACCATTAAGTTTCCCCACAACCCCACTTGCCCAACAGCCTGTCACTGAACAAGCTGCCACAACCACCCCACCACCCTACATCTCCACTGTTTTCTATAACTGTTCCATTCCCTCTGTACAACTTGAGTAGCTTACCCTTCTCCCAGCTCCCTTGGACCTGGCTGTTCATACATGACAATGGCAGGTTTTTGTAGACAGAGTACCTCACACCACATCACCTCCCTCAAACCCAGTCAGTAGTTTCATGCTTCATAGTCAGTATATTGCAACATAGGGCATGTCTGCCCTCAAGCAATTAAATTTTGAGATTTTTTTTAAAAAAAAAAGCTTTAATGAAGGTTAGCATAATGCTATTGAATCAGTGGTATAGACTTATACTAGGGTTGTAGGTTTATCTTCCTGCCATTGCAGGCTATGTACCCAGTGAAATGCTACAAGCTTTCTCAGCTTTCATGGACTTCTGCTATATTGTTTGTCAGTCAAGCCTGGGTGAAGCTGATCTGGAGGCTCTTGATAGGCCCCTTGAGTGCTTTGAAACTCACCATTCCATCTTTGAAGCTGAGGGCATTCACTCAGACAGCATTTCCATTCCTTGAATCCATACACTTCAGCATTACCATGAAGCTATTGAGTTGTTTGGAGCACCAAATGGACTTTCCACATCTATTGTGGAGTCAAAACACATTCATGCAGTAAAGAGGCCTTACCAGTGATGCCATAAAAATGAGGAGATGGCACAAGTACTTCTGGTCAATCAGCAGCAAGATAAGCTGGAACAATTTCAAGCAGAATGCCTTGCAGAAGGTAAAAAATTGGCAATTGGCAATTTGAGTCTACTTAATAACCTTTTTTCAGGGCTTTTGGACAGACCACTAATCCCACAAGACACTCTACATGAGGATACATCCTTTCAAGATGATCCTTACCTTCAGGATGCAGAGGATGATGATAGTGAAAGAGCAGATGCAGTGGTTCAACTTGCACATAAACCATGTAAATTTCAGTATTCATCCTTAAGTTCATTTGAGGTGTGAGAAATCATTCATCTTCTACATAGCACCCAGGAAACTCAGAACTTTAGCTGAGATGGGTCAAGATATTTGTCATCCTGAATTGCCAGACCTTGTTTCCATTTTTCTGTTTCAGCAAAGAAATCCTGGTGTTGATATTCCCAACATATATAAGTGTCCAAAAGCAATTGACCCAGGATATTCCTTTTCCTCAGCAGTTGCAACATTCTATGCTCCAAGTGATTTCTCTGGAGCAAGTGGAATGCATTGCCAATGTATCCATGCTTCATCCTCATGGAGAAATGGTGCACCTCACTATGATTGTGTCTTTGTGGAAATGGATCCTACTCTGCCAGGATTTCAAGGGCTATATGTAGCACAGGTGCTGTTGTTCTTCTCTTTTCATTATTGAAATGTCCACTACCCCTGTGCTTTAGTGCAGCAGTTCACCCCCATTGGGGATGAACCCTGTATTAACACAGGCATGTGGAAAGTTGAGCATGAGTATGAGGAATATGGTGATCATTTAGTGAGTGTTATCCACTTGGATAGCATCTTATGACCAGCACATTTGATAGGTATTTATGGTGATGAGTATATCCCACCTGATTTACATTACTCAGATTCACTTGCTGCTTTTGGCTCATTCTATGTTAACAAGTACTCAGATGATCATGCCTTTGGATTAGCTTTTTGATGAGAATCAGTATTGAAAGTCTCTACTTGTCTCTTCTGTGTTGAACCACATCATTGCAGCTAATCAGCACTGAGATGGAGAACTTTTGACATTCTGACAAGATCTGATATCAGACATTCTCAGTTCACCAGCCTTTCAGACAGTCAGAATTGGTCAATTCAGAGGTCATCTAGTAGTTTTCTGAGACCACCATCCCCCCAAGCACCAGTGTTCAACAACAACTCCCTGATCCATCCATCTTTCTGATGAGTCAGCAGGAGGTTTTACCCCATCCCCAGAGGCACATTTAGAGCTCACTTCACCCCTCCAGCCCTCCTCAAGTTGTCATTTGACACTCTGCATCCCAGCCCCCAGTCTGGACAACTAGAGATGGCCCCACTGCAACAAAGGGAAGTTTTCTCACATCCACACTACCCCCATCATTGTTGACACTGAAACTGGCAAAATGTGCCAGGAATGGCTACTATGCTGCTATCAAAACAACATGTATGTACATCTTCAGTCACAGCTGAAGCAGTCACCACCCAGGCCCACCCACTGTAGGGAGCACATTCTCCCTAGAGATGAAATCCATTAATCCAGTAGCACTGTTCCACCACCACTGCCACAGCCCACCTTGTCTCAGAAGCATGTATGTCATGATCCATTGGCCATCTCAGCACCCCAAATACCACCAGGTCTGGTCTCATCATTTCATTATCACCCAATTAGTCAATACCCCTGTCCCTCCCATCATTATTGCTGGTCTCTCCTACCTATGAGATCATACCTCAAAACTCCCTTATAAGCCATTGACTCCCCACACCCAGATAAGTATCACATGCCCACCACCCTTTGGTGGTCCTGGCCAAAGCTTGCAACATTGGCCTTTCAGTGTCTATCAGTAGCAGGTCCATGGCCCCACTCCAACTGCTGCAAGTAATTCCACCTTCCTGTGCCCCAGTACTATGACTTCCAGAATCACCACATCCCCCTCTATGCACTCTTGCTACTGATGTTTTACCAGTGCAGTCTTTCTTTACTTTTCTTTTGGGACATTACTGTTTACCTTTCTTCAAGATGTGTGTCCTACAGTGTGACAGTTTCTCAACTTTCTTTTGACATTTGACAGTTCTGAAAGTTCCCAAATTCTTACCTTAGAAACCACTGTCCTTACACTACATAAGTTTGCTGTACTTAGAAAAATAGACACCCACCTTTCAGCATCACAATCTGTATGTCTGAGAGTTTTCTAGAGTCCCCAGAGTCATATTCCAGAGTATTTTCAACTCTTCAGAGTGTCCCCCAAGTCCCAAGAGTCTGTGTTATTCATGTCTAATTGCCAACCTCGAGTTTTTCCCACACTGGAGCCACCAGTTTGTAAATCCAGTCTTGTGCACCTACAGTGAGCTCAAAAACCCTTTCCATGTTTACCCCAGTGCATGAGGTGTACTGCCGGACACTGTGGGAATTTTGCTTAGTGTTGGTGGAGTCATAAATAGTACTTGCTCCTGGCTACAAAATGACCCCTATATCATGTGATTTGGTTCACTGGCTGGGAAGATATAAGCAATATAAAACAGCAACCACATGGAAAGGGTTTTTGAGCTTTTGAATTGGTGAGTAGAATCATAGTATATTTGCTAATGTTTGTTAGTGCAAACAAAGGTACATATATAAACATGGTGTCTGAGCTCAAAAAAGTTCACATGGTTCATTATTCCCCATTACCATCATGGTCAGATCCCTCTCCCTTACTCAACAAAGCACCATCCTCTCCTTGATTGATTCTGGACTTTCTGGTGAAGCCATTGCCACACAAACTGGTGTCAGCCCTTCCACCATATCCAAACTTCATTCCAAAGAGAATCCTACCCTTCTGAATGCCATTGGAGGTCATCCCACTAAGCTCTCTCCTACCAATATCTGCCATGCCCAACATCTCATCACTTCTGGGAAGGCTGAAAATGCTGTCCAAGTGACCAAAACTCTTTCCAACATACCAATCAACCTCTCTCTGTCAGCACAGTTCATCTTCACCTGAAGAAAACTGGTATGAAGGCTGTAGTCAAGACCAAATGCCCTATTCTTTCTACTAGACATCACAAGGCTTGTTTGGATTTTGCTGTTGCTCATAAAGACTGGACTGTAGAGGATTGGAAAAAGGTTGTATGGCCTGATGAGACCAAAATCAACCATCTGGGGTCAGATGGACACAAATGGGCATGGAAAAGGGCAGGAGAGGGGCTTAGTGATAGGCTGGTTGAAGGAACCTTCAAGTTTGGAGGAGGTTCCCTTATGATGTGGGGCTGCATGACTTGGCAGGGAGTTGGCTTTGCTACAAAGATTGATGGTAGGATGGAAGGGGACCTTTGCCTTCAAATTTCAAGGGATGAGCTCCAACAAACCCTGGAGTATTATGGTCTCAATCCTCCTGACATCATCTTTCAGCAGGATGATGACCCCAAGCACACTTGCAGAATGGTCAGGAATTGGCTGGAAGAGCAAGAATTCCAGACCATGGTGTGGCCTGCACAGTCTCCAGACCTAAACCCCATTGAGCATCTCTGGGGTTGTCTCAAGAGGAGGCTTGCACAACATGAAAACACCCCTAGTGGAATTCATGAATTGTGGGAGAGTTCAGGTGGAATGGGAAGGGATACCAGTTGAAGAGTGTCAGAAGTTGATTGAGAGTATGCCTAGAAGGGTTTAGGCAGTGTTGAAAGCAAAAAGAGGTTATACCAAGTCTAGAATACCCATCCATTGTAAAGATTGTTGAGAAAGGAGTGTGGGAGGAGACTAGAGTAGGCTCCTGTTGGAAGGGGGTCTTAGTTCAACCCAGGAGGCTAGAGTCACCTGGTAGAGAGTCAAAGAGTACTGTGAAAAGACCAAAAATGTGCCCTAAAACCCAAGAGAGACTCGAGAAAATGTCTATGGAACATCAAGGGATGGAGAAATAAAAGTCTGAGTCTGCTTTGTCTATATTTCCAGCTTTTCATCTATGGTGGAATGTCTATTCTTTTTCTAAGTATGTACAGTATGCTTGAAATGTTTGTGCAGGCTTACATAAGCCACAATGTGAGCAAACACAAAGTAAAAGATAAGGAAAAAAGAAAAAAAAACAAACCAGTAAGTAAAAACAATGAAATAAATAAAAATACCTAGTAGGGAGGACACACTCCCTACACCATTCAAAAGCTCCAAAACCCTTTCCATGATGTTGCTGTTTTATATTGCTTATATCTTGCCAGCCAGTTAACCAAATCATGTGATATAGGGGTCATTTTGTAGCCAGGAGCAAGTACTATTTATGATTCCACCAAAGCAAAGCAAAATTCCCATGGTGTCTGGCAGTACACCTCATGCACTGCAATTAGGGTAAACATGGAAAGGGTTTTTGAGCTCACTGTACATATGTGGTCATTAATCTTTACTGATCATACTTGGTGTCAGGTGATCAACTACTGCAAGGAGGCAAGCATTGAGTCTGTTTATAATATCACAGAGATAGAGGATGACAGGGGGAATGCACTGCTCCAAATGGATATGAGGCAGATGTACAGAGGTTTCTATTGAGTCTTCACCCATCTTCCAGCTAATAGCATCTTTTATAGGCATGATATTGCCATGTTGGTCAACTCCTACCTAGCTCTGGATGTCTCCTATGAACTCCTGAAAGGCAAATGGCATGGAGTGCTAGGATGGAGGGAGGGCCTATGAAGGCAGAAAAGGGTACAGCAAACATGGAGGGAAAGGAGAGGAGAGGGCAGGGTGGGTGGAGGTGAACCATCTCTATGGGCAGCTTGTGGGTACAGTGGGGTTGTAAGGATATGTAAATGTTTTTGTTACCAGACTGTGCTCAGCAGTGAGAGGTGGCTACAGCAAGTGAACCCAACTTGTTGATGCCTAGGTACAGGGAGGAGGCACCTTCAAATTTCAGTTTGATGGTTTTTAATGCAGCTTTGGCAAGGGGGTCAGTGGAGAGTGGTTCTGGGGGCAGCAGGTGCCTGCTGAAATGGGAGGGTATGTCAGGGTTGCTCAGCAGTGATTAGCCAGGAGGGATTGTTATCAATGACAGAGGTGCTAACAAGATCAGCCATGGGTATGGTGGGTGGGGGGGATGATGGGAGGTCATGGATGGAGTCCTCAGAGTTCACCTCAGAGGATTTGTCAGAAGAGTGGGTGCTGTGGTTGCATGAGAATGCCTCATGGATTGCTAATTATTTACAGAATTTCTCATGAAGGGCATGGATCTCTGCCTGGTTGGTGGTCAGGGTTGGTGGGGAGTAGGGTAGGCTTGGTGGGAGGGTGGTGTGGGCAACTCTTCTTGTGAGAGCATGAAGGGAAAGAGGGGAAAGCTGTAGGAAGTTCCTAGGCTCATTCCAAGGGGTCATGAGTCAGACAGAGACAGAGAAGGGGGCCTAGAGGGCAGAGGAGGATTTTTCTTTGGGATTGGGAGTGTTGATGACAAAGAACTCAAAAGTCCACCTTGAAAAGAGTGCAGGGAGATTTTTCTGGGTAGGTAGAAGCTCAGGGAGACTTGGGACTTGAAGGGTGGTGATAGTAGACTCTTGTAGATGACAGGGAAAATTTTTGTACATATGGCAGCAATGTACCTCAGTGTCAAAGCAAGGAATCTGCTTCAGCAGAATATCTGTTTCCCATATTGACTGTACACACATTTGTGACAGGTCCATAGCTCCCAAAGCATTCAACCAGGCATTGGACAACATGACATCTACACATGCAGAAAGTAGGTTGAGCACCTTTTCCAGGACTAATACTTGATCTGCAGTGAGGTCTGCAGGAAGCTGAATCCATGAAAAGTGTGCTTGAAGGAGAAGGAACAGCTTGAAATATGGTGCATTGAAATCTGGATGGTCCAGCTTAATGGCCACATGATCATAAGTCCAAGGGAGTACTACATCTTCATGCCAGTAAATGGGAATGACTTTGAATTCTGCTGATGAGGAAACCACCTCCAGCAATCCCTTGAGCTTCATGCACTCTTTTAGGGACCATGTGTACACCTCAACCACAACATATGAAGTTTTATTAATTATATGTGCCAGAAGAAGGAATGAATAGTCTCACCACATATATAGTTGTATGCAGCAACCATGCCAAGGTTGAGCACAGAGACGTGTATTTCATCTGCAGTTAGTAATGTAAGTCAATGTGTACAGTGACAAACAAAACCAGACATGCCAATTGCAATGCACTTGGAATTAGTGAGATCTTACAGCATGTTCTCCACTAGTTCAGACAGGTGATCAGAGAGATGTTGATTGCTGACATTGTGCAGATTATAGTAATTTGGGTTTCATGTTAGTTGGCAGTAGAAGAACATCTATGTGAGGATATCCTAAATTTCAAGTAAGGGTTTAGTAGTAAATCAGAGTGATAGACATGATGACCTCAGTACCATCACATTTTGCTTGTTCTCAATAGTCTTAACCATCAGGAAAAAGTGACAGTGCAATATTTGTTATAGGCTGGAATAGTGCAATCACTATTTGATATATAGTGAACTATAGCACTATGTTTACTATAGATCATGATGTCAAAATGAAAGTTGTAGGGGTGGGTCACAGGGTCATGGGAATATGCTTACCTCATTGATATGCCCAAAAGTGGGTGAGAAAATTGCAAAATACAAAAATAAATTGATGTCTCAAAAATTAAATTTCAAACATGTCATAATGAAAATTGTAGATGGAGGTATGATTACTTCATCCATCTGTGCAAAAATGGTAGAGATATAGACAAAATACTAATCAGGAAAAACTGACAGTGCAATATTTGTTATAGACTGGAATAATGCATCACTATTTGATATATAGTGAACTATAGCACTATTTTAACTATAGATCATGATGTCATAATGAAAGTTGTAGGGCTGGGTCACAGGATCATGGGAATATGCTTACCTCATTGATATGCCCAAAAATGGGTGAGAAAATGGCAAAATACAAAAATAAATTGATGTCTCAAAAAAATAAATTTCAAACATGTCATAATGAAAGTTGTAGTACCTGACAAGAGGTCCATGGAGGTATGCTTATGTCATCTATCTGTGCAAAAATGGTAGAGATATGGACAAAATACAGTTAGTGTTGTGTAGTCTCCATTTTTATTACCAAAAGTGTAGTGTGTGCTTTTTTGAGTTGTTTGGTTGTGTTTGATTAGATAAGTGTCTTGTAGTGTCCTGACAGCACAATATTTGTCATATACTGAAATAGTGTGCAATCATTGCATATGTGGTGAACTATAGCAACATTATAACTATATGTTGCCAGTTGCTCTAAATGCTTTCCCATGTGCAATGAATGATTACAGAACATAAGATTTCCCTTATTTCATTGTTTTTACTAGGAAAGTGTAGTGTAATGTTCACATTTTTGACCACCAATTAAAATAGTGTTATGTAGTCTACACTTTTATTACCAAAACAGTGTAGTGTATTAAGTGTAGTGTTGTGTAGATTAGTATATAGTGACTAGGAAATGTGTGGGAAATGATTGGTAAGCTAAGACTCGCACTTAGACTTGAAGTACTGCAGTGGCCACTGGTCATGTGACTGTGAGAAGTTGAAATTTTCATCCATGCACACACACACTCAACTACATCTTCTTCACCCCACCTCCCACCCCTCCCCACTGCTGTCCCTCCACTAGATGAGGCTCTGTTCCAACAGCAAGGTAAGATCCCTGATGAGTCATCCTTCTTCCACTGACACTCCCCCACATAGTAGAGCCAGCAACAGCCCACCCAGAACAGCAACATCTGCAATGACTGGTGGGTAACCCCCCCCTCCCTAGCCCTCTCTCTCTCATCCTCCTCCCATCTAGCTCCCCTAGCACCAACAACTACTACCCTAACCCAACTTCAAGGTAATTCCCCCCTCCCCTTCTCCAGTCCAGATCCTGATGCCCATTCCCCCTCCCCCTTCCCCCATCCTTCCCCCCTCTTACCATCCATCTCATATTTTGATTTATTACTGAGTAGAATTATGTGTATGTATTGTAGATATTGTGCTAAATGAATTTGTTGTCTCCATAAAAAGTGTGACCTACATAAAAGAAGCAAAAAAAGCAAAAGTGGCAAAGTATGGCAAGCTTGGGATGACAACATTGTCACTCTATTTTGCATTTGGCCCTTTTTTTTGCTATATGTGTCTATTTGTGTCTATATGTCACTATATTTAAGGGGGGATGGTTGGGGTGCCATAGATGCCATAGTTGTCCCTATTGCATCTTTAGTGATAAATAGTGGAATATAGCAATATATAGTGATAAAGAGTGAAAAATGGCATTGTCAGTTTTTCCTGATGGCCAGTATATTTAATAGCAGTGTCAGCTCCATTTCCACCACCATAACTTCTTTGAGCTCAGTGGCACATTCATCAATGTTATGAGGTATGCTGGCTGCACACCTTAATCTAAAGAAAAAATAGTTACTAGCCATGGGGTGAGGCTGTGCTTGATTGCCTGATATTCTGACTACTCCAATCTTGAAGCACCCCATCCTTTCTGACTTGGTTAAATGTGCTCCAAGGGTGGATTGCCAGAAGAGTATGGCCCCATCATCCTTATCAAGTTACTGGTAACAGGATGCCAATCTTCATGGTTCACCCACATTCACTCATTACATTTCATCTTCTCAGGTAAACCTACATTCTGGTACAGAGCAATATGGGTATTCTATATCCCACCTGAAAATACCACCCCCATCATCATCAACAATGATATTGAAGTGATGCTCCAACCAACTGCACTAAAAGTCTCTCCAAGGCTGCATCATACTCATGCTTGCTGGTGTTAATGTGTCATGCTGTTGTTCACATCATCATATTAAGGGAGAATGCTGTCACATGGGGGTGTGACTTCTCTCACCCAGTGCTTATGTCACTAATCTGGCTATTTTGGTAAACCATTCTTATTACACAAAACCATGTGTGTTTTTGAACTCAGACATTTCAAACTCCATTTGTTGATTGCTGCACATGACTGCATGCAATCACATGCTTCCTTTCTTCCTTTCTCCCCATCTGCTGTCTCTCTGTCCCCCCTCCCTGTAGTCATTTGCAGTCTCCCCTGCATAGAAACAGTACATAGCACTCATATAGCACTAATATAGTACTATGTAAGCTTGAATGTGTCAGTCAGAGGGTAGACAAGTGCTCATTTGGGACAGATCAACCAGTTTTCACCACATCTGTGTACTGTTCTGGCCTTGGTGACAGTGGATTTTCTACTTGACTGGTGAGGTACATTCCCCTGCTGATACAAGCCTATTCTCATGTGTATTGGGACCCTTTTACCTGTTTCAGGTGTTCTTTTTTTGTTTTTTTAGGTGTTCCTGAGCAGTTCCTTGCAGGTGGCTGCTTGCTGCATTGTAGGTGGCTGAGCAAATGCTGTTGACCAAGATGAAGTGTTGTCAAGTCCCTACCACCTGGCTTCACAGATTCAACTCTGTGTGTCCACTGGTTGCTGAGGCCTGTTTAAGGCTGGGACCTCTGTCAACACTACAGAGTAGAGATGTGATTGGTGGGGCCTTTTTAAGGCTAAGTGGGAGCAATCTCACTTACAGTTACCAATCAAAACTTGTCTTGGGCACTTTAGTGCTTTTTGCTCTGTCATATGTTGAGTTCCAGCAAAGTAGTGTCAGTTACAGACAGTGAAGCACTGTCCACTTTGCAGCTGCTCTTTCCCCCTTGGACCTTTCACTGGACCCTTTGCTTGAACCCTTCATTTGGACCCTTTGCTTGGACCCTTTGCTTGGACCTCTCACTTGGACCTCTCACTTGGACCTTTCCCTTGGACTCCCACCTTCTAGACTGACCCCACATACCCCCCATCCTTCATGTAGGTTATTTTCTCCCATATTTCTGATCATTTTTAAATGCAACATTATACCAGGGCTACCCCTCCCGCATCTCCTCAGTGAGGACAGAATGCTGCTCACCAATCTGAGCATGACCAGTGTACTCTTGGCTCCCCTCCTCAGCATTGCTATCCCCAAACTCCTGTACCCACTTTACCAAACCTTCCTCCTGCACTTCTGGTATGTGCACTTTCATTAACCATGGATGTGTAGCATCAAAGCTGATCAATGATGATATTTCAGCATCATCCACCTGTCCCTGTTGCCCAATACCCTGGTCTGCCATGCCATCTTATTGAGCACCATGAAGTCCAATGCTTCCATCACATGCACCTTATGCCTCCTCAACCTCCACCTCAATTCCCTCATCCCCCACCTTATCCCATGCACCCTTCTGCCCCCCTTACCCATGGATTCCCTCCAGCTCACCACTACCAGCTTCCTGCTCCTGGTGTTCAGCCACATGTAGATTATGCAGCAGCCCTTCAACAGAACTTTGAGCAGGATCATACAGCATGCTAAGAGAGGCATAGGGGATGTCAACAGAGGGGCACACAGAATACTATTCCTCCAACTGTGCCTACACCTGTTCAGAGGACTGCAGATGCTGCATATTGCCATGCTGAGGTGGAGGAGTGACACCAACAATGGTTGCAGTGGCAGGGAGAGGAAAGGAGATAGCTCCATGACTTGCAGTGGTTGGAGGTGCAGCAGCAGTTACAACAGCAACACCAGCAGAGGCAGAGGGAGCAGCAGATACATTTGCAGGAGCAGCAGCAGAGGGCACAGCAACAGAGAGAGTTGGAGCATCATCAGCACCTGTCCCAAGCATTGAATGAGTTTGGAAGACTTTCAGGGGAACACTATGCTGAGGATGAGGAAAGACATCAACAAAGACTTGCTGAGCAGAATCCTGGTGCAGAACCTGACCCTCCTCCTCCCCCCCCCTGGACCCTCTGGTGCAGACCCTGGCCCTCCCCCCCCTCCTCCCGGATACCCTGGTGCAGATCCTGACCCTCCTCCTGGACCCCCTGGTGCAGACCCTGACCCTCCTCCTCCTCCTCCTCCTGGCCCCCTAAATCCACCATTGCCACACCATGTTCCACCTGGCAGCAGGCCATATGCTGAGCCTGTTCAGTCCCATTATCTTGGACACATGAACATCCAATGTCCAAACTGCCATGCTCTACATTTCATGGCAGAAAGGCTTAGCAATACCAGCAATGCAAGGCCATGCTTTGGCATGTGTTGCCTTCAGGGTCAGGTCAATCTCCCTCCTGTACAAAGATGGCCCCCAGGTCTTCAGGCACACTTTGAGGACCCAAGGTTCATGGAGAAAATATGTCAATATAATGCTGCTCTTGCATTTACCTCCTTGGGTGTCAATGGTGAACCTCAGGTTGTTCAGGGATCTGGGCCAATGTCCTTCCATGTCCATGGTGCCCTTCATCACCTAATTGGGGCTCTTTTACCACAGGATGGGGTGGAGCCCTCATATGCTCAGCTTTACATCTATGACCCTCAGGAAGCAACAGACAGACATACTCACTGTAATCCACAGCTGGACCCTGCCATCTTGCTAAGTCTGCACACCATCCTTTGGGAAAATAATCCATATGCCCCTTTCTACAAGCAGGCACATGACATCATGAGGAACAAACCTCCAGAGGAGCACACTGATATGAGGATGTGTCTGACCCTCAGGCAGGGTACTGATGGCAGAAGATACAACCTACCAACTGTTGAGGAGATTGCTGCTGTTGTTCCAGGGGATGGATCTGAGGAGATTAGAACCCAAAGCAGTGTCATTCTCAGACTTCAATGTGGAGGTTTGCAATGCATCAGCCAACTTCACCCTGCCTATCTCTGCTTGCATTATGTTCTCCTGTTTCCTCATGGTGAGGAGGGCTGGCATCTCAACATTCCTCTGCATAATCCTGGGGGCAGAAATTTACATGCCAAGAAAGTGACTCAGCTTCTCTGGTATGCATATCACCTTCACATGCACCCTCCAGAAGTAGAGCCTGCCAATCTCTTCCATGGTGGCAGACTGTTTCAGCAGTTTGTCTGTGATGCCTGGGTTTCCATTGACCAGTCCAACCTCACCTGGGTTGCCAACAACCAGAAAAGACTCAGGGTTGAGCTGTATGGTGGGCTGCAGGACAGGATGGCAGATGATCATCCACCTGATATGGCAGATGTTAGACACATGATAATCCTTCCCTCTTCTCACAAGGGAAGTGTACATTACATGCAACAACTCCTCCAGGATTCTCTTGCCATCTGCAGGGAGTACAGAAAGCCTGACCTCTTCCTGACCATGACTGCAAATGGGAGCTGGCCTGAAATTACAGAGAACATGTTGCCAGGTGTGTAATTTGATTTGCTCATATGTACATTCCCTCATTCTGATGTTGTCTACTTCAATTAGGGCAGAAAACTGTTGATCATCCTGACCTGGTGGCAAGGGTTTTCCATGCCAAGCAGCAGGCCTTGCTGAAAAAGATTCATGATGGCTACTTTGGTGCTGTGGCAGGCTTTGTGTACACCATTGAGTATCAGAAGCATGGCCTCCCTCACATGCATCTCCTCATCTTCCTTGAGGACCAGGACAAGATCCAGACTGTGGGGCAGATTGATGCTATTATCTCTGCTCAGATTCCAGACCCTTCCCTCCATCCTCAGCTCCATGAGGTTGTCTGCAAGTGCATGCTTCATGGTCCCTGTAGTCCTGAGAGATGTCTGGAGAACAATGTCTGCAAGAAGTGGTTCCCAAAGTCATTCCAAGATGGGACTCTCATAAAGGAGGATGGCTATCCAGAATATGCTTGCCCTCAGAATGGAAGGACTGTAGAGAAGAGTGGTGTCATCTTTGACAACACCTATGTGGTCCCTCATCCTTGAGAATTGCTGGTGGAGTTTGACTGTCACATCAATCTAGAGGTCTGTGGATCCATCAAGGCTGTCAAGTACATCCACAAGTACATCTACAATGGTCCAGACCATGCCACCTTGCAGACCCAGGGTCATGATGAGGTCTGCTTCTATCTGGATGCCGGATATAACTCTGCTAATGAAGCCTGCCATAACATCTTTGAGTTCCCCATGCATCAGGAGTGGCCAGCTGTATACCATCTCCCTGTTCATCTCCCTGACCACCAGGTTGTTGCATTCCACCCTGAAGATCAGCTTGGTGATGTCTTTGAGAATGCAAGGGATTCACCTCTTCTTGGATGGTTTAAGGCCAAAGCAGATCCTGAGCTCATTGCTGCTGGAGCCAGAGACCACCTCTACCAGGATTTCCCCAAGCACTTTGTGTGGATGAAGCCTCAGAGGAAGTGGAAGGTCCATCAGAGGTACAAGGCCATTGGAAGGATGTATGCCATTCCCCCACTGCTGGTGAATGCCTTTATTTGTGTCTGCTGCTCACTGCTGTCAAAGGTGTGTGCTCTCATCCACAGATCTCTGCCATGACTTTTGCTGACCACTATTTCTTAGGTGCCACTTCCTATGAAGATCTTTGCACTGTGAATGGTCATCTCCACCAGAATTTCAAGGAGGCTTGCCATGCTCTGGCTCTGTTGCAGGATGACAGGGAGTGGTTGCAATGTTTGCAGGAGGCTGCCCATTTTTGTACTGGCTTTCAACTGCATTGTCTCTTTGTCACCATCCTGGTCCACTGTCATGCAGTGGACCCCCATGTATTGTGGGAAGAGTCCAGGGCCAACCTCTGTGATGACTTACATCACTATCTCATCCACCACCTTCACATTGAAGACCCTTCTGAGGAGCAGGTCTTTGATTATGGCCTTCATCTCATTGCTGAAGATCTTAGGAGGAATGGGAGATCCATGGATGACTTCCCTACCACACCTAGACCACAGAGGCAATGGGCAATTTATGAGGGAAATAGGCTCATTGCTGAGCAGAGAGCATATGACCAGGAAGTGCTGCATAACTTTGTGCAGGCAGGCCTACCCACCCTCAATAAGGAACAGAGGGCTCATTCTTTGTGCATAGTGGAGGAGGGTGTGGGAAGACTTACCTGGCCAAACTCATCACTGCTTCAGTTCATGCTGACAACAAGATTGCCCTCTGTGTTGCATCTACAGGCCTTGCCTTGCTCCTTCTCCCTGGTGGTTGCACTGCACATTCTCACTTCAAGATCCCCATTCCCTGTCATGAGGGTAGCTCATGCAACATCAAGAAGGATGACCTTAACCACTAGCTGCCCAAAGAAACTGCTCTGATCATTTGGGATGAAGTGCCAACTCAGCATCACCATGTGGTGGAGTGTGTGGATCATACCATCAGAGATCTCCTGCAGGAAGGCCAGCCATTTGGAGGAGTCACCACTCTCTTTGGGGGAGACTTTAGGCAAACCCTCCCTGTTGTTCCTCATGGATCCAGGGAGCAGATAGTGGGTGCTACTCTTTGTTGCTCCAACCTCTGGGGCAGACTTCAAGTTCATCATCTCCACCAAAATATGCAACTTGGAAGGGATCCTGAGTGTGACCAGTGGGCTCAGCAGCTCTTGCACATTGGGGTGACAGATGGGGAGATACAGTGAGTGAAAAAATGTGTGCAATGTTTGGCTGTTTTGTACTAAGTCCAGTGTAGCACCATGAGGCATGGGAATCCTGCTTAGCCTTGGTGAGATGGATCATAGCATTGACCCTTAGCTACAAAATGGTCCCAGGGTCATGTGATTTGGTGCAGTAGTCCTTGAGATATGTCAATTACAAAACAGGTAAATCATTGCACATGTTTATTCACTTTTGGTTTGGCAGTAGAATCTGGGGGAAATGAAGGAATAATTGTGGTTGTTTGGTCCTACAAACAAAGATACACACATAAACATTATGTCTGAGTTTGAATATGTTCACACACTTCTTTATTCCCAACCTTTACCACCATGAGATCTCTCTCTGCCACCCAAAGGAATACTATCCTGACTATGCTTGATTCTGGTCATTCTCCTGCCTCTATTGCCTCTAGTACTGGCCTACATCACTCCACCATCTCTAGGCTTCATTCCAAGGAGCATTCCAGCCTGCAAAAGTCCACTGGAGGTCATCCATCCAAGCTCTCCCCTGCTAATGTCTGCCATGCCATCCACCTCATCTCAACTCAGAAGGCAGAAAATGCTGTGCAGGTGACCAAAACCCTCACCAATATTATCAACCAACCCCTCCACCCAAATACTGTCTGCCAGCACCTGAAAAAGACTGGTATGAAGGCTGTGGTAAAGTGAAAATGACCTATCCTCTCTGCCAAGCATCACAAGGCAAGGTTAGACTTTGCCTATGCTCACAAAGACTGGACTTTGGAGGACTGGAAGAGGGTGGTATGGTCTGATAAGACTAAAATCAATTGCCTGGGGTCAGATGGGTGCAAATGGGCATGGAAAAAGCCAGGGGAGAAGCTGAGTGATAGGCTAGTAGAGGGGACACTGAAGTTTGGAGGAGGTTCTCTGATGATGTAGGGCTGTATGACTTGGGAGGGTGTTGGGTATGCTACCAAGATTGATGGTAGGATGGATGGGGACCTATACCTTCAAATTTTGAAGGATGAACTACAAGAGTCCCTTGAACATTATGGTCTCCATCCTCCTGACATCATCTTCCAGCAGGACAATGACCCCAAGCACACCTGCAAGCAGGTCAAGGAGTGGCTAGAAGAGCAGGATTTTAGGACCATGGTATGGCCTGCACAGTCCCCTGACCTTAACCCTGTAGAACATGCCTGGGGTTACCTCAAGAGGAAGCTTGCAGAGTATGAACACCCTCCCAAGGGGATATTGGAGTTGTGGGAGAGGACTCAGGTGGAGTGGAACAATATACCAGCTGAGGAGTGTCAGAATTTGATTGAGAGCATGCCTAGGAGGGTTGAGGCAGTGCTTAAAGCAAAAGGAGGCTATACCAAGTACTGATATCCCTTAGATACCCCTCACTTTTCAAAAGTGAATAAACATGTGCAATGATGTACCTGTTTTATAATTGACATATCTCAAGGACTACTGCACCAAATCACATGACCCTGGGACCATTTTGTAGCTAAGAGTCAATGCTACAATCCATGTTGCCAAGGCTAAGCAGGATTCCCACGCCTCATGGTGCTACACTGGACTTAGTGCAAAACAGCCAAACATTGCACACATTTTTTCACTCACTGTAGAACCTCCACAGCACATGTCCTGTGGTGGTTACTTGGACTCCCTGATCAATTCTATGTATGCAGACTTGCTACACCCTCCTCCCAACCAGCCTCCACAGGACCAGTACTTCTTGGATCACACCATTTTATCTGCCAGGAATGCTGAAGTCCATGAAATCAATGCTACCGTTCTGGGAAAAGTTGCTGGGGAGATGGTTGTGTACAGGAGTGCAGACTCTGTCACTGCCAACCAGTATGAGTACATTCCAAAGGAGGTTCTGAACACATTTGAGCCATCAGGGTTTCCTCTTCATGAGCTGGAGTTGAAGCCTGGTGCTCCCATGATGCTTCTTCATAACCTGGATCCCATCCATGGCCTCTACATGGTCTTGGTCAGATCTACCCATCATATATTGGAGTGTCATGTACTGCAGGGAAGGGATGGAGCTGCCACCAATGATGTGGTGCTGATACCTCACATGGCTTTGGATACCAACCCAGATGACTTTCCAGTACCTCTGCACCATCTGCAATTCCCAATCCATCTGGCCTATGCAATGACCATCAACAAATCACAAGGTCAGACAGTGTGGCATGTGGGCCTTAACCTAAGGACACCTGTATTCTCTCATGGGCAACTATATGTTGCTCTCTCCAGGTGTACTCACCCAAGGAACATCAAGGTGCTGCACAGTGGGCAAGGACAGCAAACAAACACAACCATGAATGTAGTATTCAATGAAGTTTTCAGAGGGCTGGATGTATGAATGTAATACTATACCATAGATGCAACAGTGTATGAATGTACTATACTATACCATAGATGTCAAAGATATATGTGTACAAAGTCATCACCTCACACCATGAGAGATACTAAGTTGGGTTGAAGCCTGTCTCTTGGAGCTGGGATGCAGCCTGTGTCAGCAAACTGGGATGAAGCATGTCCTGCAGGCTGTGAAGCAGCCACAAGCCCAAAGGGCTCATGTAAATAGATATAGCTTATTTCTTATGTGTGTTGGCTGTGTCATTTGAGCTGCCACAGTGAAGCACAGCAAGCCTCAGTAATGATTAAGGAATAAGGAATTATAGTAGGACCTTACTGTGTTTCATCACTACTACCACAGAACATCAGGACTTGCATACTTCTGTCATTTGTTGATTAGTAATCAATAGTTTCCCTTGTCCCATCACCTATTAGCAAGCATGACACTTGCAAGTACTTCCACAAATTGTGTTCATGACTGGCCTTGATATTCCTAACAACTCCATGAGCTATGAAGGCTCTCCACTCTGTTCTTCTGTATTATGTTCATTACACCTGCATTTTTGCCAAATATGCATTCACTAGATATATGTAGGCTGTTATCCCACCTGTAATTCACCTCCAATGGCACCAGTGTTTCCCATCAATTTCTCTTCACCTTCAGACCTGCAAAACTTTGCAGTGTCCACCCCAACAAGTGTCTCCCAAAAGCTAGAGGAGGAAGAACTGTCTTTTGGATGTGCTGCTGGCCTGCAATCCAGTAGAGGATATGACATTGTGAGGTATTCCATTCTGGACTCTAGCTGGCCAGTGCATAGCCAGAGGCTCTTGCACCTTCAGTGATCTCTTCCCCAGACAGTGTGGTAGAGGCACATTTACTTTTAGAAATGGCAATCAGCAACTGCAACATTCACTACATTCAACAATCCCTTGCAGAGCAACTTGTTTGTCATGATACACTACAGCTACAGTACAGTCATCTGCAAGTTGAGAAAGCAAAGTTGAGGCTGGCCACTGCAGGGCTTCATGTTGGATGGGTGCACATGGTTGTGAGGCATTGTGGCTACAACCCTGATGTTGGGAGATTACATACCACTTCTGCTTGAGGTTTTTGACCTCTATCTGTCATCACTCATGGAATTTAGTACCCACCATGCAAATTGTATTATCATGATACTATCCACCCTTTCACTTGTTTAGATTTTGTGTTCTTCATGGGTGGGATAGCCTACTGGGCCTCTGGGGTGCAGATTCCTTGCTACAATATGTCCCTCAGTGTTTCCATTGGTCACTAATGACCAAATATTCCTTTCCTAGACATCCACAGTTCAGTACAGGGCATATTCTTGCTGACCCTTGATGACACCTGGTGTGAAAAGGAGGGCTATGCCTCAACCCAACCTTGGTGCCACCTTCTTTGTAGCAGAAATGCATCAGTTGGGAGCATATTAGTTCACTCTTCATGTCCTGAAGTGCCAGACTGACCTCCATGGAATTTTCAGCTTTCCCAGTATAGATTAGCATCAGGACCCCCCAGGCATTAGTGGGGGAAACAGCACTGGGGTGACTTTTCTAAGGAAAAAATGGTGCTGGCCATACATCCTACTCATGGTAGTGCTATGAGGACCAGATTTTGCTGACATTTCCCTGAGAGAGTAACCCTGATGAGCCAGATAGGCAGGTTTTGGAGTTGTGGTACAGGATAGAGGATAAATGATGCAAGTTCAATGGTTGGCTTTGTTTACATGCTGACAAATCATTGGATTGATCATGTGATATATTATGTAAGAAATAGCTGGCATTCCTGCCATGAATACATACTCCACACTGTACATTGCATCCACCACGATGTCAGTAACAAAAACATTGCAATGCATAGGCCTTAGTAATTGGCCCATACCATCACAGCCACTTCACTCCTGAGCTTGGAAAGACCACCAATAGAAAGCTGGGACCAAGGGCTACAATTGTCCTCCCTATGGAATTAGCACAGTCACATCCAGTCCCAAGCTATCTTACACACAATCAAAATGTTGCAAACATTGCAACATTTTTGTTGCTCACTGTACTGGCACAGGTGCCACTCTCCATCTTCTTGCTTCTGTGCAAGGACTGCACCTGTTCCAAGTTTTGAGGCATCCATGAACACCATGAATGGCTTCTTGGGGTTGGGGATACACAGGACTGGGGTGGACACCAGCAGGCTTTGGATTTTTGAAAAAGCCACTTTTTGTTCTGGTCCAAAGTTCCATGACACCCCCTTCTTTGATAGTTCATGCAATGGTTTGTGATCACAGAGAAGTGGTGATGAACTGGCAGTAGAAGTTGCAGAAGCCTAGGAAACTTTGCAATTCCTTCAAGGTTTTTGGCTCTGGCCAATCTCTAATAGTGTCAGTTTTCATGCCCATCATTTTTACTTCTCTGTCTCTGATTACCATTCCAAGCAACTCAACCTCTGTTGTCTCAAAGATGCACTTTTGAAGTTTTAAGTGAAGGTTTTCTTTTTCAGCAATTTTCAGGAATTGGCAGACATTTTCTTGCAGGCCTTGCTTAGTTTTCACATGACAGATGACATCATCCATGTAGATTATTCACATTTTTGCAGGATTCTTCTTTAAAAGTTTTGTCCATGAAGTGTTGAAAGGTTGGAGATGAATTGCACTTCCCAAAGAACATTACCATAGGTTTGAAAAGGCCTCAGAGAATAATGAAAGCTCCCTGCCACTGGTCTTCCTCCTTCACCCATATGTTAGTGAACCCCCATCTTACATCAAACTTGGCATAGTATCAAGATTCTGTCAGATCATCCATGAGCTGCTGGACATTCAGAAGAGGGTACAAATCTTGGATTGCATGTGAGTTCAGGTACTGGTAGTCTTGAATGAGGTGCTTCTTTCCATCCTTTTTCTTGACAAAGGAGACCAGTGCAGCAATGGGGGACTTGGAATCAATGATTTTGCCACACTTGTAGTTTTCATTGATGAACTTATCAAGAGCTTTGAGTTCATCCTGACTCATTGGATAGAGTGGAGCACATTTCATAAGTTTGGAGTTGTCTTTTGTAAACTCCAGTATGGTGTTAATCTGATGGTTGAGGGGTCCTCAGTGTCAGGGTAAGGGTATGCCTTCACATAATTCAGTCAACTATAGGCCTGAAACTGGGACACCCAACATGTACATTTTGGCCTAAAGGTGGGACTAGCTGATGTTGGCCAACTGACCATGAGATAGGTTTGGCCAGTTAGACCAGATGCCTGGAATGGGGATAGGCTGACCTTGCTAGGGGATGACCCACCACCCTGAAAGTGGGGTAGGCCTACCCAGCTTAGTGATGGCCCACCACCCTGAAAGTGGGATAGGCTGACCTGGCTGGGGGATGGCCCACACACCTGAAAGTGGGGTTGGCTGACCTGGCTATGGGATGACCCATGCTCCTGGAAGTGGGGTTGGCCTACCCAGCTGGGGGATGGCCCACCACCCTGAAAGTGGGATAGGCCTACCCAGCTGGGGGATGGCCCACACACCTGAAAGTGGGGTCAGCTGACCTGGCTATGGGATGACCCATGCTCCTGGAAGTGGGGTTGGCCTACCCAGCTGGGGGATGACCACCACCCTGAAAGTGGGATAGGCCTACCCAGCTGGGGGATGGCCCACCACCCTGAAAGTGGGATAGGCCTACCCAGCTGGGGGATTGCCCACACACCTGAAAGTGGGATAGGCCTACCCAGCTGGGGGATGGCCCACCACCCTGAAAGTGGGATAGGCCCACCCAGCTGGGGGATGACCCACCACCCTGAAAGTGGGATAGGCTGATCTGGCTGGGGGATGGCCCACACACCTGAAAGTGGGGTCAGCTGACCTGGCTATGGGATGACCCATGCTCCTGGAAGTGGGGTCAGCCTACCCAGCTGGGGGATGACCCTGACCTAGCTGGGAGATGACCCACCCCCTGCAAGTGGGATAGGCCAACATGGCTGGGGGATGGCCCATCCTCCTAAAGCTAGAGCTCATTCCAACACAGAGAGATTTGTCAAGAGGCCAATGGATTGCTGTGGGCAACTAGGTCACTCTGAAAGTCTGGTCACCTCCCTGAAAGTGGGATTGGTTAATTCCCCTGGGGGTTGGATGACATAGGCTAACATGGCAGGGGGTTGCCACACCCTTGTGCATGGGGGATAGGTCAACCTAGCTGGGGAATGACCCACCCTCTTGAAAGCTAATCTGTTGATGTAACTGGGACATAGACCTCCCTTATAATACAGCCTGATCAAAGCTAGAGCTTGTTCCAACACAGAGAGGTTTGTCAAGATGCCAACTCCTTACCCATTCTATCATTGGACTGGTAAGTGGTTACCCCAGGGCCTGATATTCTTGTCAGTCCAGACCAGCTTCTCTACCACACCCCCCTTGAAACCCCAGGATAGGCTGGTATGACTTGGGGATGACCATCATACATGAAGTGAGTTACCCTTCAACCATCAGTGTTACAGGCCCTTCTAGTTGAGGCATGACCCACCTTTTAGTGGGTTGGCTGAATTTATGATAAAGTATTGGGTATGACATGATCAAGGGTTGCTGTACCTTAGTGTCAACATTTGTGATGTAATTGAGGGGTATTCCAGGCCCTTGGCATTGTTGTGTTTACAGTAGACATCACATGGCATAGATATATTAAAGGGTAAATTGCAACCAAGAGGATGTTCCTTTCTTCCCATGTGGCAACTGAATGGCACCTTCAGGAATGGAGAAGGTATATTGTTGTGGTGGGATGGAGGTGTTTTTAGGCCCCTTGCCTTTCCCACAGTGAGTGTACTTGCACTCATAGGAGTTGGTTTTCCCTTCAGCACCACATACCCACTTCTGGATGCTTCCATGCTGAGGACATTGGACTGGCAAGTAACTCCCCCATGGTCCGATAAACTTATCTGTCCAGACCAGCTTTTCCACCACCAGCTTTCCTACCTCCATGTTTTCACCTTGAGACCTCCACATCATGACAATGATGTTGGAATGTCTACCAAGCATTGCACAATCATTGAGAGCAAATTTTATAGCACTGGAGATATCAAACCCTTGAATGATAGTGCTGTCAACCAGACTGAGCAAGTAGGGGATTGTTGTAGCCAGGTGGAGATGTTGTGCATCAAAGAGCACCATGGACTTTGGCTTGAACCTGGAAAATGTCAGGGGCTTTGTCTCCAGTGACCTTCCTGGCTGTTTGTTTTGTCCTGGCCATGGTGGGATGGGTGGCTGTCAGGGATAGACTTAAGTATACAGCCAAGGACAATGGTGGGGACAACCAAAAGAACAGTTGGGGATCACACATGATCAAAAGGTTGATGATGGGGCAAAGTAAAATAATAAAATTGCAAGAACATTGACAAGGACATATAGTATTAATGTTACATTAAAGGTAGCAGCAAGACTGAACATGGGTGGGATTGGGATAGGTGGGATGATAGGGCTTACCTGTATGGTGAAGCAGGGGGGGAAGATAGCAGGAGTAGCAGGTGGTGGGTGGTGAGGGCCAAGGCACAAACACAGGCAGACAGTGAGGACATTGTCAGTGGCAGGGACATGAGAAGATGGGGGGTGATGGTCTTACCTGTGTTGTGGGGGAGACTGCACACATGCAGGGTGTTTTGGTGATAGCATGAGGACATTATCAGTGGGGGCACACATAACAAATGGGGGGGTGGTGACAGGGCTTACCTGTATGGTGGGGGTGACAGTGTACATGCAAGATGTTTGGTGAGGATGGTGTCAGTGGGGGGGGCACTTAGGAAGATGGGGGTGTGATGTGCTTACCTGTGTGGTGGGGGTGACTGTGCACACACAGGATGTTTGGTGATAGTGTGAGGACATTATCAGTGGGGGTGCACATAAGACAATGATGGGTGATGGGGCTTACCTGTGTGGTGGGGGTAAGCATGTACATGCAGGATGTTTGGTAATAGTGTGAGGATGTTCTCAGTGAGGGGCACATGAGATGATGATGGGTGATGGGGCTTACCTGTGTGGTGGTGGGGGTGACTGTGCACATGCAGGGTGTTTTTGGTGACAGTGCAAGGACATTGTCAGTTGGGGGCAACATGATAAGATGGGGGGATGTGGGGTGATGATCTTACCTGTGTGATGGTGGGGGTGACCATGCACATGTGGGGTGTTTTGGTGACAGCATGAGGACATTGTCAGTGGGGGGCACATGACAAGATGATGGGTGATGGGGCTTACCTGTGTGATGGTGGGGGGTGACCATGCACATGCAGGGTGGTTGGTGATAGTGCAAGGGCATCATTAGTGGGACACACATGATAAGATGGATGGGTGATGGGGATGACTTACCTTTATGCTGGTATTGGGGGTGATCATGTGTGCACTGATCAATTGATTGATAGCTAGAGGAGGATGTCAGGGGAGCAGTGTGATGGGTGGGCTAGTCAGCTTACCTGTATGGTGGTGGGGATGACCACACATGTGCCAAAGCTGTGGGGTGAGAGTGAGCAGGAGAAGGATGACAACGAAAAAAAAGAGGTACTATGTCTATTACCATACCTTCGGAATTAGTCATGTGGTATGTATATTGTTCAGAAGTGACCAGTCTCCATATTTGACATTGCCAATGTTCAGATAGGCTAAAATTATCAATGCTCATGCAATTGCCAGACTTTTTTCAGGTCACATGCTCGTCAAACATGACCAAACATACCACAGGTATATAGTAAATGCACCACTGCATGTGTCTTTCTTCTGTTTCCTTCCTTCACTTTCCTTTTTCCATTGTTTCTGTGTCCAACCCCCTTTTCCCCCTCTGCTGGGGAGCTTTGGTGATGTGGACTCAAATGTTCTGGGTACATTGAACATATTCACTCCATGCCTCCCACCATAGACACACCTGCTTACACTAACTTAAGTTCATTGCACCACTTCTTCCCAAATCTCACTCCACCATGGTGTCCATCATTGCACTTGGCCATGGTGTCTGTTGTCATGCTTGGCCCCAATGCTTTGATGTTTGTTGTCTTGCCCAGTTGTCACCAAGTTGTCTTCCCTCATGCATGCCAACTCAAGGTAGGCTTACCATGGCTATCTACAATTTGTATGCAACTAAATCATCATACTCTCAGTTGTTTAGGGATCTGTCTGCATTATTCTTTGTTAGGGGATGATTCAGGGAAATGTGGCATGAGTAAGTGTCAGATGCCAAGCTCCCCACCCCTAACTAACATCTAGCCTACTAATATAAGTTGGTTGTGTGTTTGGTAGTATCACCTTGCTGCATGTTAGTTACTTACTCAATGTCATGTTATCCCAGCTATTGCTTCATGTAGGAGAGATGTTCTCCTACTCACTGCTTGCAGGTACTGTCTTTGTCATGTGCAAGCTGCAGCTGTGCATGGTGGGGATAGTTGCCCTCTCTCCATGATGTGCCTGGCCAGCACATCATTGGTATGGGGGGTGCATTTGATGCAAGTCTGTGCTTCCTAGTGTAAGCCAGCTTGCTATCAATGGTGTTTGGTTTACTCATGTCTGTGCCTGCTTGTGCAGGCCAGCATAGTACTTTGGATTTGATGGATTGTGCTGTGCTAGCTTTAGCTGGCATGCATGTTTGGATGGCATTGCTCAGTCTACCTGTGTTAATGGGTCAGCTGATTATCTTGGATTTGACAGATGTCTGTGGACCCATTTAGGTGGGTCACCCACATGATTATGTCTGTGCTTGCTTGTGCTAGTCAGCATATGAGTGATGGAATTCAGGGTTGTTGTATCTGCATTTTACTATGTTGGTTAAGTGATTTGGATCAGGTATGATGCTTTATCTCTTGGGTTGCCTTTGCTGATTCACCTAATGTGTAGTGCTTATGGATGAACTTCAAGTATGTTTTTCTTTTTGTCCTTCATTGGTACTGATTCCTGTGCCTTAGAATTATCTGTTGTTTTGTATGGGGTGCTTTTTGTTGAATATGAGAGCTTTGTTTCATGAGTACTTACTGTCTTCCTGGGGGAGGGCCCCCTCTGGGAAGGCAGCAGAGGCTCAGTTCTTTTTGGAACTTTTTTTTGTAGTGTAAAATTGTAATGCAATTTGTAGTTGGCAGTTTTTGCATGTATCTCAATCTTGAAATGTGACTGACACTGTAAGCATTTCACAATTTTTCCTGAGAAAACATGCTGAAAAAATTGAAGAAAGAGATACTCTTTTTTGACACATGTTTTCAAAGAGAAAAGGCAATAATAACACTTTGTTTTCTTTGCATGATTTACTAAAAAACATTGATTGATGCTAATACCCATTAGTGAAGAACCTAATGGGCATTACCATTAATTCATGTTTTTTGGCAGAAAAGAAAAAGAAAACATTACATCATATTCACCTTTTTTCTTTGAAAACGGCTGAAATAAAAGAGTATCTCTTTTTTCAATTTTTTTAGCATATTTTGGGATGAAAAATTGTGAAATGCTTGCAGTGTGAGCTGCTTTGTATATGCCATCTTTTTTTGAAGTTTAGGGGTTCTAACCCTAACCCTAAGTACATGGTGTGATTAATAAGTCAGGGCCCAGGCACACTTCCTTAATATAGTTGCCCTAGGTTTCCCAGCTTAAAATTTTTAGCTGTGTGTGCCATCTGTCTTACCAGGGCCTATACATCATTACCCCAGATTCAAATTCCATGATGAATGCTGCCTCAGCCACTGATCAAGCCCTCTCTGCCTTGGTGCATCACACCCTTTCATCTGTACTTGGGCATTCCAGTCTCTCTGCATCTGCAGTGCTACAAAGATGTGACCTCCAGAAGCCAAGGTAATGGCAACACTTCATTGGTATACAGTAGCCCTGCTTGACACCCTACCATAGACTGAGAGTTAGGTCTCAGTTGACCAACCTCCAGAGGCATATGGCAGAGGAACCCCTTCCCCCAGCTTCCATTTCCTGCCACAAGCTCAAGCTGACTGCCCTGGTCATTTCCCATGCAAGCCTCAACCCTTGTGAATCCTTATTGATGAGGAATCAAAGTCCATGCCCTGAAGTCTGGGGGAAGATGTAACAGAATGGGACATTGATTGGTTTGCTGAACCTATGAAAAATGTCATAGACAAGACAAAATATTTCCCACATCCCCAGTGGGGGCACATCTCTGACCCTGCCACAGTTTTGGATGTCCATGGCAGGGTGTTGGTGTGGTATCTCCCAGGCATCATCCCTCCTGCAAGAGTGGTGATCCTCTCTCCTCTCCCTCCATCCCCTTGTATTGATTCATCAGTAGGAACATCTCATTGAGATCCATATCCCTTTGAAAGACAGCCTTGTCCAGTGTTCCAAGACTGGTTGTCCATCTAAAAGGAGGTTTGGCCATAAACATGTGCCAGAGGAGGATGGCAATGAGAAATTTGGTCATGGCAGGCTCATGAATTCTCCAGCCACTTTCCAGCAGGCTCATACAGTAATCCCCCATGTTCCTTAGGAATATTTTTGGAGGCTGATTGACCCTTAGAGATTGGAGGACCAGGTAGGTCTATGAAAGTTCCTCTCTCAAAAAGCCAGTGGTAAGGCAATGGCTCAGAGATATTACCTATGCAGAGGACTTCTGGAACACCATTGCTGAAATTGTCCTGCCTGATCTTGCCCAAGTTGGCAAGGAGGCTATCTCTGCCAAGCAGCACTGGGTCACTACCCAACCCCCTTGCCCTGTTAGGTGGCCTTCCATCTATCTTGGCATAGATGTCATAGTGTAAAGATTGATGATAAAGGACAGTGGGAGGAGACTAAAAGAGGCTCCTGTTGGAAGAGGGGTCCTAGTTCAACCCAGGAGGCTAGAGATGCCTGGTAGAGTGTCAAAGAGTGGTGAAAACAATGAAAATGCGCCCTAAATGTCCAAAAGAGTGCTGAGATTTGTCTAACGAGTGTCTGATCTTGGAGAAATATTCTCCTGAGGTTCTGCATCTTTATTTCCAGCTTCTCATCTCTAGTGATGTGGCTGTTCTTTTTTTTTTTTTAAGTACAGTGTACTGTAAGTAGTCATTGGCTTACATAAGCCAACAATGCGTCCAAACACTAAGTAAAAAGATAAGGAAATAAGAACAGAACAGATCTGTAAAGTAAAAACAGTGAAATAAAATAAAATACCTAGTAGGGAGACTTCCCTCCCTACAATAGTCAACCAAGAGACTCCTCCCCACCAGGACCAGGCTTCTGCACCATCTCTGCTTGACTTGGTAGTGAGCCTGGGAACTCATGATGCCCAATTTTGTATCTCTGAATTAGGTGCTGTATTCCATTATCAGCCAGGCACCATAATTTTCCTTGTGGGAAAACTTCTCACCCACTCTGTCCCAAAGTGGGAGAAAGGGGAAAGGATAGCACTTGCTCACTACATGAAGGATGCTATCCACAACACATTTGGACTGGCCAGGCCAATGTTCACCCAACAAAAGGATCTCTTAGGGGTTTTTTTTACAGAATTAGTGTATGTACCTAGCTGAGCATCTTAGCCAATGTCAGTCAGAGTTTATGAGTGAAAATTGTACATCCAGAGCATTACCCATGTTTTGTATTGATCCTGGGGAGCATGCATCAAAGAAGGTCCAAAGTCTTGTGAAAAACCTCTGGTAGAGGTGCTTTGTACACTTTCCAGCCCACCAAGACCAGAAGGGGAAAGCTCACCCACAAAGAAGTGGATACTAGGCACCTCTACGTCCCATCTGGCAGTCTGCCTTCCACTCCATGAACTCCAAGAACCATGGCATCCTCCCAACATCTCAACTTCTCTGACTTTCCCAACTCTCTTGACATCCCTAACTCTGACTAGAATGATGCAGATGATCTTCCCCAGTCCAGAAGGCACACAAAGGTCTGTAATCTGATTTGGGACTGGTCCACCATTAAAAACCCCCTTCCAGAGTCAAAATGACTTTGTCAGAGAGTGGCTGCCTTGGAGAGCAGAGTATCTCAATGTTATTTTGGAGGGGGAGCAGCTGGCCAAGGCAGGAATTTGTGAGCAGTGTGAAGAGGCAGAAGGAAGTGTCCAGTGCATTTCCTGCACTGGAGTCCATGCCTGGTGTGACCCCCTGTGCTGTCAAAGCTCACAGGAACCTCCCCTTTCACAAGGTCCAAAGGTGGAATGGTACTCACTATGAGCCTACCTCCTTCATGGAACTGGGCTTCTTGTGGCACATAGGCCATGGGGGAGATCCCTGCCCTCAAAATAGCTCAGATCCTGATCCAGATGAGTCAGGCTATATGACTGGGGAGGAACCTCCCAATCACAGGTCAGTGGCATTTTGTTGGACAGGCATTCTGATGACCTGCCCATCAGGAGGTCTTCCTGGTTCCAGATGACCATTGTGCACACAGAGGGGATTTTTTCTCATGAGGTTTCTGTGTGTAACTGCCCTGGGTCTCATCCTAATGACTGGCACCTGGACTTGCTCAGGAAAAGACTGTTCCCAGCCAGCATCTCCAAGCCCAAAACTGCCTTCACCTTTGTTGTCCTGGATCACTTTCTGATAGATGCTTTGGAGTGCAAGACCTCTGCTATGAGTTTCTATCAGAAGCTGAAAAGGTTCACCAACAATGCATTTCCAGAGAGGGTACCAGTTGAGTGCCATTTTCCAGTTCCTTCAATAATGTCAATATTTTTTTCTTCCCCTCTTAGGATAGATACAGGGAGTTGATGAGGGTATCTCAACTGTGGAGGGATTTGAAACATAGAAAATGGTTTGGCTTTGGGCATGATATGGAGCAGGATCCTGGGGATGGAGGGCTTGCCCTCTTCTGCCCTACCTGCCCCCAACCAGGTGTTAATTTGCCAGCAGACTGGAAAGTCTGCTATGACAGGTAAGAGAGTGTGATCCATTTGGATTGGGATTCTGATTGCCTTCAGGGATACTATCATGAGGCAATATGTCATAGATGGGAACTTCACTGCTCAGCATATGAAAATGAACAAGCCAGAGTTGGATGTGGCTTTGTCTCATGGAAAAGGGTATATGGTTGCTGAGGTGCCTTATCAGAGTCATCTAAAACAGTCTTTGGATAGCAAGGAGGTGAGAGGTCTCATGGTCATGTAGATTGCTTGCTGACCATGCATTTAGAGATCTACCTGCAGCAATCACAGGGCTATCAATGCTGCAAACATCAACAAGTCCAACCTATGATCTACAGGGATTGGTGCTACAGCTTGTGCTCAGGATGGCTGCTTTGTCCCCCATTCTGTGGTAGATTTTCAGAAAGGGGAGAGGTGAGTGGACCCCCTGGATTGGGATTGGTGTAGTTGGAGCTCATTTTAGGCCAGGTATATGAAGACAGACTACTCCATTTGTAATGCTCTTGGATATCATTCAGAGAGCATCACAAAAGCCCTGGTGACCTATGATGTAGGGTGCCAGTGGAGCATCAACTTCAGGAGCAGGGTGAAAAACAGTCCATCTCTCCTTCTTCCCCCAGCTCTGGAAATTGTTCCTGCAGTGGGAAAGTTCCATTCAAGCTCTCTTGCTTTCCCAGGTACAGCCTCAACTTCATCAAGGGTGCTGGCCACTTGGATGGAGAAATTTTGGAGACATTGTGGGCTCCATTCAATAAGATCTCCCCCACTGCCAGGTCTATGACTCAGGCACACAGGCAAGAGGTGTATGATGATCATATGAGGGACTCTAACTGGAAGAACCTTGTGGGAATGGGCAAGTTTTTTTTTTCTTGGAGGGGATGTAAATTTATGCCCAACATCACAGTCCCCTCCTTGCTCAAGAAATATAAAAATTCCAACAAGTGTCTGGAGGAAATGAATAAGGCTTATGAGCAGTTGACTGCTGTGTTGGATCTTGACAAGGTTGCTAGGTGGGAATCAGATGCACTTAGGGCAGAGGTGGATAGGGGGGAAGCCCTAGATATTTATTATTGAAGGGGGACAAAGGTTGGTGTCATGGCTAGGTTGATGACTTGGTCTGATAGTTTTTTTAGCCCCCACCTTTCAGGAGGTGTGGTTGCAGCTCATGAAAAACCCCAAGTCCCCCTCTGGAAATGTTGGTTCAGTGGCCTGGCTTGCAGAAGGAATCAGCATTGAGGACTCACAGTGAGGTCCCAGTTGAGCTGAAGGTGAATTTCTTGCTGACCAGACTTGCAGGGATCAGCTGAGGTCTGAAATCCAACAACTTCCCAGTCCAATGTCAACTAGGCAAGAAGTTAAAATCTCTGAGAAGAGACAGAGACTTTCTTCCAGGATTGAAAAATTCCATAGCAATGGCCAAGCATTTTGCAAAGGTTTGGATATAGATGGCACTTTCACCACCCAGGATGATCCTGCATTCTGTGGGTCAGATGAAGAAGAATATGAGGATAGGGAGTTCTGGGATGATGATGAAGGAGACTGGGAAGCTCCTGAAGAGGAAGTTGAGGGGCTGGCTTCAGAGCTCATGAGTATATGGATGCCATCTGCCATTGGAGCTGCCAAACTGACAGAGCTGGGCCTTCATGACCTTCTCAAAGAGGAAAGTGAACTCAGGATTGGTCAAGCCAATGATTGTCTGGACCAACTGAGGACAGACCTTGGAAACAAGGCCATGTTGTACTGACAGAACTTCAGGACTGCAAATTCCACCAGGGAGGGTACCAGGACCAAGAAGGAAATCCAAAAGGTGGTAGCAAGGGTAAACAAGCATGTCAGAAGTTATCAAAGGACCAGGCAGGCCATTCTCAGGCTGGACCCTGACAGTAACATGGCAGAAAAGTATCAAGAAATCTTGCCAGAGGACCTTGTGGTGAGTAAGGAGTGACAGAGGAGAACAGGTTTGGACAGGGGACCAGTAAACTGGCATGGTTTTGGGTGATAGATGGTGAGAAGAGCCAGTTGAATGTGGAGGCTGGGGGCTTGATGGAAGAATGTAAGTGTATTCTGATTCCATATATCTTACTAAATGTGTTGTACAGTTTACAGAATCAACTGGCTCAAAGCAAGGGCAAGAAGGGACAGATGGAAAGAAGAAGTGTCACTGGTGAGGCATGAGATGCTTTGGACTGGGCTGTGGTTTGAGTACCACAAGAAAATGTGGGAGCAAAGGGCTCTGCAGTCAACAGAGCCAGGAAAAGAGACTTATGCCAACAAGTAGATGGGGCTGTGGAGTGACTTTGCAAGCAAGGCAAGGTTGATGTTCCATGGTAAACAGATGGATGGCATTTAGAATGGGAGCAGGTACATATGACATGTGTGGGGATATGCTTGGTTCAGGACTTGGTGGTGGAACAGGAGTGAATGCCAAATATGTGCAAACAAAATGGGCAATGCCTAAAAGCAGGATGGCTGACATTCTTTCAACCACCTGCCTAAATAAGTAAGGGCTGATAAATTTTCATCTTCTGTCTTCCACCTGTGACAACAAAATCTCTGCCACTATACATACACTTGCACCCATTGACCTATCCAATGTCTGACTGGAAGGGAGTCTACTCTGAAATCCTCTCCTCCTATGTGGGAAGGTACAAAGAAGCAAGGGGGAACTCCCAGCTCAGGAATGAGATCCTTGCTGAGGTGAAGTTGGAGATCCTTAAACATGAACCTGAGGATTCTGTGGGATTGCCCCCACATTTGAGAGTGGTGAAACATCCTTTTCATCAAGTCAGACACATCTGAGGTTTGTCTAGGCCATCCAGAGGGTGTTCTTGCCCCACCTGGATCCAGAGGATCAGGATGATAAAATAGCCATCATCCAGCACATCCTGGCTGTCACTAGGAAGAGCTGGGCAGAAAGTTGTGAGGGTGAGGATGCCAGGGAGGAGAAGGCTTGCCCCACCAAGGCTGGGGACTACAAAAAGGCCTTTATGGCATTTACTGTGGTGCAGAGGATCTTTAAGGAGGAAATGGATGCCTATGATAGGGAAAGGAGGAACACCAAGGACCCCAAGACCATAGGGCAGAGGAACAGGATCATCCAACAGTGGTGGGAGTCTGTTTCTGATGAGAGGAAAGCAGAAGCTGGGAGGGCAGTGGAAAAATGGAACAAGTTGGGTGCTCCAAAAGAGACCCATGACTCATAAGTCCACTTGTCACTCCATGACCATATGCTGAGCTAGCCAATTAACAGATACAGGAGAAAAAATCTCCCAAACATGGCTAGAGATTTAATCGAAACCATGCACAGAACCATGGGGTCCCATGTGGTGATGTTTGTAGCACATGAGGCAGGGGAAGGTCAGATCAAGATGGTGGTGTAAGTTTCACTATCCTTCTTCTTTTTCAATGCTCAAGAAGACCACCAAGTTTGAGACAGCACCAGCAGATGGGAAGAAGGCATTCACCCAGTCTTTGGAGTTGAGCAAGGATTGGGTGTTGAATGGGGAAAATAGTTTGATGGATTATCTTTTGACAGCCCCTGGTAAGTGTGATGTGTGGTCTCTCCACATGTCCATGCCCATTGGTCATTGTTTAGTGGAGGATGATTCTGCTGAGAAGCATGAGGTGGAGATACAGTGGCTCAAAAAATTGTCCCAATGTTTGCTCCATTTTCACTAATCATGGTGTAGCTAGTGGAATACTGTGATCCAGTTCATGATCTTGGTGGATGGATTGAAGCCCTTGGTCATGGCTTTCTAGGCACTTCATTGTTATGGTTTTATTATGCCACCAAAACCTTATCTTCAACATGCATTTCTGCCTAATGGTATACTCAGTGTGATTATCAAACATCATAATCTTCCAGGGCTGTTCCACTGGATACATTCACATCCCCAACTTCATTATGAGGACTTCCAAGAGGAGATTAACCTCTGCACCACTGTCAATTGTTGCAGGCACCTTCACTTTATATGCTGGCAGCTCTACCCATCCTAGAGGAGATTTGGCAGACATACAGTGAGTGAAAAAATGTGTGCAATGTTTGGCTGTTTTGCACTAAGTCCAGTGTAGCACCATGAGGCGTGGGAATCCTGCTTAGCCTTGGCAACATGGATTGTAGCATTGACTCTTAGCTACAAAATGGTCCCAGGGTCATGTGATTTGGTGCAGTAGTCCTTGAGATATGTCAATTATAAAACAGGTACATCATTGCACATGTTTATTCACTTTTGAAAAGTGAGGGGTATCTAAGGGATATCAGTACTTGGTATAGCCTCCTTTTGCTTTAAGCACTGCCTCAACCCTCCTAGGCATGCTCTCAATCAAATTCTGACACTCCTCAGCTGGTATATTGTTCCACTCCACCTGAGTCCTCTCCCACAACTCCAATATCCCCTTGGGAGGGTGTTCATACTCTGCAAGCTTCCTCTTGAGGTAACCCCAGGCATGTTCTACAGGGTTAAGGTCAGGGGACTGTGCAGGCCATACCATGGTCCTAAAATCCTGCTCTTCTAGCCACTCCTTGACCTGCTTGCAGGTGTGCTTGGGGTCATTGTCCTGCTGGAAGATGATGTCAGGAGGATGGAGACCATAATGTTCAAGGGACTCTTGTAGTTCATCCTTCAAAATTTGAAGGTATAGGTCCCCATCCATCCTACCATCAATCTTGGTAGCATACCCAACACCCTCCCAAGTCATACAGCCCTACATCATCAGAGAACCTCCTCCAAACTTCAGTGTCCCCTCTACTAGCCTATCACTCAGCTTCTCCCCTGGCTTTTTCCATGCCCATTTGCACCCATCTGACCCCAGGCAATTGATTTTAGTCTTATCAGACCATACCACCCTCTTCCAGTCCTCCAAAGTCCAGTCTTTGTGAGCATAGGCAAAGTCTAACCTTGCCTTGTGATGCTTGGCAGAGAGGATAGGTCATTTTCACTTTACCACAGCCTTCATACCAGTCTTTTTCAGGTGCTGGCAGACAGTATTTGGGTGGAGGGGTTGGTTGATAATATTGGTGAGGGTTTTGGTCACCTGCACAGCATTTTCTGCCTTCTGAGTTGAGATGAGGTGGATGGCATGGCAGACATTAGCAGGGGAGAGCTTGGATGGATGACCTCCAGTGGACTTTTGCAGGCTGGAATGCTCCTTGGAATGAAGCCTAGAGATGGTGGAGTGATGTAGGCCAGTACTAGAGGCAATAGAGGCAGGAGAATGACCAGAATCAAGCATAGTCAGGATAGTATTCCTTTGGGTGGCAGAGAGAGATCTCATGGTGGTAAAGGTTGGGAATAAAGAAGTGTGTGAACATATTCAAACTCAGACATAATGTTTATGTGTGTATCTTTGTTTGTAGGACCAAACAACCACAATTATTCCTTCATTTCCCCCAGATTCTACTGCCAAACCAAAAGTGAATAAACATGTGCAATGATTTACCTGTTTTGTAATTGACATATCTCAAGGACTACTGCACCAAATCACATGACCCTGGGACCATTTTGTAGCTAAGGGTCAATGCTATGATCCATCTCACCAAGGCTAAGCAGGATTCCCATGCCTCATGGTGCTACACTGGACTTAGTACAAAACAGCCAAACATTGCACACATTTTTTCACTCACTGTATCATACTCAATTCCTATAGAAGTACATTGAGCTGACAGAACACTTTTTGATGGTGCACCCTGAAGGTGAGATGAACTGTCCATTAAAAATCTGATTTAGCAAAATCTTTAATATTGATGACCTCTTTGTCATCCCTCTTCTCCTCTTTGTTTCCTTGGATTGCATTGATATTATCATCACTAAGTTTGACAACCACTCATGACATCAGCCAGACAGGACCCTGCCACTGAGGCATCTTCTTTGCTTTAGGACATATGCAGGCCATGTGCCTGGTCTCATTACAGTTGAAGCAGGTTACTTCTCTGACCAACCTGTTCTGATGCCCAGGGGGTATGTACTTTTAGTCAACATCCATAGCATTTGGGTCCCTTGACAAAGCTGGTCTGTAGGGGAAACCAGGGGTATAGCTGGTTCTCTTATCATCAAATATTCTTTTCATCTCAATGGATGCCAATGCTTCTCCTGCTTTCTTGACCCACTCCTCAATGGTTTGAGGGGTCATTCCTTGGTTCAGGACCCAGTCCTGAATCTCTTTCTTCAAACCTTGGCTGAAAAAGATAGCTCCATCAGCCAAGTTTTCACTGTAGCCAGGACAATTGTACAGAGCATAGAAGTTGGACATGTACTTCTCAAGCATCCCACTTCCTTGTGACAGATGTGTTAGATGAATTGTTGTGAGAGCCTTTTGATCACTGGCTTCAAAGGTTGCCATAAGCTGCTCAATAAACTGTTCAAAGCTATTGCAGTAGTAGTAGCTGCCACTTTGGATGTGGTTGGTAATATAGTTTGGTGCAAACAAGGTGACCAATCCTTTGGTCATGTATGAGAGGGCAAGTGCAATTTTGATGTGGTCATTGTTGTACATGTGGGGGTTCACTGAAAGGTAGCCACAGATCATTGTCAGCCACAACTGAAACCTTTCATAGGACCCATTGAAATCAAGTGGTTTGTTAAGGTTAAACTTGTGACCCCCATTTGGAAGGTTGTCTTTCTCATGTCATGACTTTAACATTTGTATGTATCCTCTTCCCAAGTTGAGCACAAACCAATCTAAGATCCATTGATCAGTTGCACCAGGGGGTGGGAAGGGTACTTCTCTCTTCTTTTGTTCTGATATGCTGGGGTTCCCAGCTTCCTCCCCAGGTACATTTACACATAATTCTTCAGTCACTGTTGCTAGCACTTCCTCAAGTTCTTCTTCTTCTTTGTGTGGTATTACAACATCTTCTTCTGGCTCCACTCTTTCATCACTTGTGAGATCTCTGAGTAAGTTGTTGTCAGAATCAGTGTCAACAGGTTTTTCTCAGTAGCTGATAAAGGCAGGATTATGAAGGGGAGATGCTGCACAGGTTGGATTGGGTGCAATAGGGTTGGAGAAGAGTTGAGCCTTAGAATGACTTTGAGGTGGTACATATTGTCAGCAGCTTTCTCAGGAGAGTCTCAGTCATCCTTGGCATGATGCTAGGCTTTAGTTGAGACTTTTCAAAAGAGTTGGAGTGTCTCTTGCTGGTTGACACTATGGGAGAATCCCAAAGTAACTTCTTGCCTGGCAGAGACAGAGGTTTGTCATCACCCAGTGTAGACACCTTGGGCAACTCATAAGGAGTTGTGGAGAAAGTGGAAAGGTGTGTCCTTGGCAACTAACTACCCTAAGACAGGGTATGTCTGCTGAATGCTGGATCAGCTATGTGAGCACTGTCCAGTGTGGAGTTTGAATCTTTTGTTATGCCCAGCAAACCAAAATGCCTAAGACAGGCAGAGGTGAGCCAAGCAGAACTAAGCAAAGACAAACCTCAAAACAAGGATGCTTCATAGGGTACTCCATATGCAAATAGACTTGGCATATGTTAGCCTCAAGAGTCCCTCAAACACTAAGACAGCAATGGAGACACTTCTGAGAGACTTGAAACAACCAGTTGAAGGTTATAACAGGGCAAAGAGTAGATTTGTACTGGGGATAACACTCCCCAGCTGGAAGCCTATATACTACAGGAGTGGATCTAAGATGGTAACATCCTAGCATGAAATCTAAGATGTAGGAGGATGGAGGTAATGTGCAGCAGCCACTCATCTGCTGTGCATGACTAATGTACAAGTCATACACACAAAAGGGGAAATGTACACAGCAATAGAGTCTGCACAGTTGCTATGATGTAGCAGAGCTGATGATCATCAGATCCATGGCTTAAAGTAGTAGCAAACTGAATCTACAATGTCTCATATAGAAATGACAATAGTCACAATAATGAGGAGCATAAAAACAGCAAAAAGATACCATGCCTTGTCATGGGGAAAGGCAAGAGCCAACCAGAAGCTGACTTCATACTGATGCACATGTAATGAATCATGGCTCATAAAGTGTGCCCATCTGAGAAATGTAAAATACTCTCATCATGCTTCAGAGTGAGCTAACACCAGCCATGGAAACAAAGAATATCCTTGCCCTGGCCCATATAAGCCCAAAGGATGCAACAGAGGGCACAACAAAAACAGGGATGACCAGTAAGAAGGACACACAAAGTACTTCAAGAACCATTCTCACAACTTCCAAAAGACTGGACAAAAGTCTCCCTGTACTGATGGCTCCCAAGTGGCCTGACTTTGCTGCCCTTAACAATCCTGCTAGCAACCCTTTCCAAGGCTTCCACAACCTGGTCCTGAATGTAGATGACATGTTTAAGGAATTGGAGATTAATTCCTCTGTCAATGGTTCTCAAACCACCCCCATTGCCTCTACTGCAGGTCCTTCCACAGGTTGGACCTTTGTAATGATCCTTCTTGTAAACCTGCTCACTTGCTTCATAGCCACTACATCTCCTATGAACAGTGTCTCAACTGATTGATCTTCTCCACTAAAGATCAGGAGGGCAAATGTAATGAATCATGGCTT